>WOFM01000339.1:636961-727867 GCA_011428145.1 Ericerus pela
TACGATTTATATTTGTCGATTTGCGAGTGAAATTGTCTTTCTGTGTATTATAAAATAGTTATCGTATTTTTGTTCTTATTTTTTTTAGAATCATGTATGAGGGCAAAGAGAGAATTTTGCCGGACTCAGAAGTCTTACTCCAAACACCGTTTGGTAGGTCTGCCAATGTAAACAACTCGTCCGCAAAGACGTACGTTACTTATCGGCGTGCTAAACCTACAATGCCGTGTAATGCTTTGGTGGTTACCGATATTTGCGTTATTATTACGAGTAAAGGAGAATCACCACCGCACGCTTTTTGTATTATTAATAAGAACTTAAACAAGGGAATGGTGGGTAAACTGGCTATGACTATTGTTTTTTGAACACAATGGCGAATGTTATCCATATATTTACCTGAGACATATACATTTTCAGGTTGGCTCGGACGTATTTCTATGCTATAAGAAGTCGATGAATCAAGCTCCAGCAATAACGTATAAACCAGGTATTGTTTGCTCAGTGGGGTGTGTGTTTGAATGTGGTTTATCATTATTGTTTCGGTTATTACGAAATCAGATGTGAATGAAAATCAGTTAATGTTTAAGGTTTTGAATTTAGGTCAAAATGTTCTTGGATTCTATCGAACTATTGTGAGAATAATATTATTGAAAATGTTGGGTCTAAAGAGTATTGAGTGGAGTTGAAAATTGCGATATTGAAAATGAGAAAAACACAAACAAAAATTTATTTTAAAAATATTAATTTTTTATGTCAATTAGGGATTACCCTTTCGTAACTGCAATAATAGAAGGTTTGTGAAATACGTCAATAATTCCTGCGTGATCAACATTATTCAGTACAGCAAAAAACGTTTGTAAATTATTTTGATTAGTCGTAATAGAATGAAGTGAAAAACAGTAAAGTTAAAAGAACTATTATATGTTTTTATTATCAACCCAATTTAATTTTTAATTATTTTTCTTTTGGTGAAAATTCTCTGAAAAATGCTATTAAATTCAATCGGCGTTTCATTGCCGATCAAAAATTCGGGAAGATCTTCGTAAAATAAAAACTTTTTAATGTCAAATAATTTCCCCGTTTTATACTGGCATTCATCAAGGCCTTCAAAACACATTGACAGTGCAGTGTTGTATCGTGAATGTTAATTCACGTCAGTCTTCTTTTCACAGATTTTTTTTTTTTTCAATTTTATGTCCCTGTTTGTATGTTGAAGTTTACGAACCTACGGTTGATACTGCTGTATACTAAAGTCATTTATATTGTTTTTTCTTTCTTTTTTTAGAATGAAAGCGAATGATCATATACGCCAGAGCGATTATTACAATAATTATTAAAAAATTTATTCTTGAAATTGAGCTTTTGAAAGATGACTTGAGGCGGTCTCAATTATAATTTCTCTGAACATTTCTTCTGAGTCCTTGTAATTCACTTCCTGTTTTTCAACTATTGGTTTTTGTAATCAATTCCTTTTGCAAGTTGTTTATGCTCAATTCGTATAGTTATTTTCGGTGTTTTTTTGTTGTTGTTTACATTGCACAAATGGCAAAACAATGGACAAAAAATAATGTTTCTATTAAATTTTTTCCATTAATTTTACGCTAAGTTAGTTAATTTATTCTTAATTCATTAACAATACGCATTTTTTTACATTTCAGCAATATTGTCAAGATTTCCCACAATCGATAAAAAAAGCTTTCCATTACCACCGTCCGTGCCTTTATTTTGTTTACCTATGGGTGCCACCCTTGAAGCTTGGCCAACGAATGCTCAACAACCACCGCCGGTATTTTCAACATTCGTGTTGACAGTGAGTGACGCTGCCCAAAAGGTACTGATCCATATTGATAAACATTTTAAAGTAGGAGTTGAGGCATTTTTGGCTTATGTTTCGAACTTGTAATTTTTTAATGGTACTAAACACTATTCCCAATGAGAAAGGCATGTGATAAAGATAATAATGCTAAAGATATTGGCGTAAAAAAAACTGTTTTGGATGTAGCCTTCGTTGAATAGGGTGAATCTCTACTTTTTCTTTTCCCCCTACTCCATCAACTCATATGACCTCATATCTTTCTCATTTGGAACTAGATGTTACACCCGCAGCTTCGCCTGCGTAGCGCCCATGATTTATCAGTTTTTTCATTCTCTATTCTCCTTTTTTTCGTTTCGTTCATTTTTGTACAGTAAATAACGACTTTTGGTGAAAATGGACAACTTTGGGCTTGAAATTTCAACAATAGTTTCGAACATGTTTTTGAATAATGGAAATAAATTCTGAAAATTTCATCTCGATCTGCCGAGTGGTTCTGAAGTTTTGGGCAAACATATATACTTATATTGAGTTTTATTAATATAGATAGATAGATAGATAGATAAATAAACAGAGAATATAGTCATCCGTTTCAAGAACTTGTATAAAAGTTGAACTGGTTAGCATGATAATAATAATAATAATAATAATAATAATAATAATAATAATAATAATAATAATAATAAATAGTATAATAAATAATAAATAATAAATAATAATAATAATAATAATAATAATAATAATTATTTGGAAATTTAAAATACGTATTCAGATCCGCATGAGAAAGAACCTTATTGTTTTGGATCCGGATCGGATACGTGTGAAATTCGGTATACATATGTATTTTATGTCAAGAACAATAACTACCAATTTTGGTGCGCATAAGCTTTATGGTACGTTTGGTAGGGGCGATTTTGTTGTGTTTTGAACAGATTAATGGATTTAAAAGGAGTAATTTTCAAGCTATAGTCACAAAATTTGGTACGGGTATTGATTTGAAGTATATATAATATCCTTCGATTTGGTTCCCGTTGGTATTAGTGTTAATTACGTAGGGCTGTTGTACGGTCCTCTTCCATCAGCCAGGAGAATTACAATTTTATTCGATAATGTAAAAATTATTTTTCGTTTAAGATAAAGTTTGAAGTTGAAACCATTGACCAAACCCAACCCAATATTCTTATATTTTTCCATAAACTTCGATTTTTTTAGAACTATCCCAACCATTATGGTCTTATTTAGCAAGTTTGAAAGTGTGGTATTTGAAATCGTGCAACTTAGAACTTAGAATAATTTTTCATTTCACAAAAAATGATTTTTGACTCATAAATTAAAAATTAATTCATAAAACATTTTAAAAAAATGATTCGGAATCAGTATAATATTTTATCTCATGCTTCGTATTTGTGTTATTTCGGTAATTTTTTGCAAAAAATATAAATATATGTATTACTTTACTAGAAGAATGTTGGTGGTAGAGGTAATTTTTGAATAAAGAAAATCTACTTTTTCTCAACTCATACACCCAAAAGAGGTTATCATTAAATTAATTTTGATTGGCAAAATATGAGATTTTCAAAGCAGTTTGGAACGTCCAAAATGATTTTCATTTCTTCACCAAATGTAGAAACAGTGAAGAAATGATTTTTTTCTCAACTGTTTGTTGTTTATTTCTTCACATCATCATTCACACGTACGCAAGTTGCAAAATGTCACAATGAAAAAGGGCCATTTCACATGGTGATGCTTACACAACCAACCAAGTTTGCTTCTTGATAATATTTAATCATATCTAAAATTGTTTTTATGAATGAAGTTTACCTGTTTAATCGAATAAATAATAACCTCTTTTTGGTGGATTCGTTGAAAAAAATATCGTACTCAACTAGTTAACCACTCATGATAATCACTCATTTTGCTAACTAGTTGAGTAAAATACTATTTCTTGCAAAGCTTGCTGCGCATGTTTTTTTCTTTTTTTTTTTTTTTGTGTAGTTGAAATATACTGTTTATTTAGACTCATTGGTTTCGCACACTTTAGCTCTTCTTTCGCCTAATTTTTTTTTCTATAGTTTAATTTTTTGTAATTCTATAATTTAGTTGGTTGTTCTCAACCAAAAATGGTAAATACTATTTATTGTGTATTCTTTTCGTCAGTATTTTTCTTATGGTTCGTTAAATAGTTTTCTTTAAATTTGATCAATTTTTTTTGGTGTGTAAACATGTTAGCTCTTGGTTGGGGTTATGTCAGACTTAGAGCTTAAGAGCTTCGGATCGTAAATTTCGTTGATATGTCTTTGCGTGTGGTTGTGTGCGTGTTCCTTGTTAGTTGAAGTTTAACGCAACATTTCAATTTTGGAACAAACCTCTTATATTTTATTTAATGATTACTCAGCCTCTATTTAAGATAGAGAGCCGGAGTTGGTATTGCTGGAAAGAGGAGAAAATTTACAAAATTAGTATCTAATTTTCTAATCGTTTTTACCAATTTGGAAATATGTAAACGAAAAAAAAATGGAAGTAATGGAAAATTTTTACTCAGTGATTTCGTAGCCGCTATTTAAATTAGCGAGCTGAGGTTGGTATCACTGAAATGATAAGAAAATTTGCATCAATCTACTATCCATATACCTGTTTCTTTCATTTTACCAGTTTAAAAATAAACGAAATAAAAAACCCAAATTAATGGAAAATTTGCTGTTTTAATATTGTTCAGATACGTTTTTTCAGGTATATACATCACAATTTTTCATGATTAGCTACAGTGGTATTCATATATATTTTTTTTATTGTATGAATTTTTAATTTGGTTTACATTTATTATTTGTTTTCTCACCTCTAGATTTATGGTTCTGCGGTAACATTCTACGAGTCATATCCGGAAGATAAGGTCATTGAGAAACAAAAGCGGAGACTATGGAACATAGATAATGACGACTCTGATGAAACAGGGGTAGAATTTACCAAAAAAACTTCGGTTTCATACCACGTGGTGAAATCTATCTGCTTACTGTCGCATTGGCCGTTTTTCGATGCATTTGAAAAATTTCTGTTATTTTTGTACAATATGTCGCGCGAAGGAAGTCACATTATTCCAATTGAAAAGTAAGTATTAACTTATACGTCGCACTTATTTAGCTTGTATATAAGTCGTCCTATGAGTTGATTCATATTGTTCAAGAGTGTGACGTGCTTTCATTTGAGGCTGGCTCCTCTACAATTCTGTAATAATTGTGTTTTGTCCTGTTTCTAGGAATAATAAGGTTGAAAAGTTTTTGTTATCACCTGTTTCAGCTATATTTTTGAAAGGATTTCGTTTTAAAAGAATACAAACGTTTTTATTTAGAAAAATATTTTTTTGCAGTTTATAAAAAAGAAACTAAAAAATAACGGTATTTTGTGTTTAAAATTGAAGCAGTTTACTTGCTGCTTATTACTTATTTCAAGTAAATTTCATTAGAGAATCCTTTTGCTGAACTAATTTTCTGCGCGGGCCATAATTTAAATTTACTCTGTATTGATAGTGACATAGAGGATTGGATACAATTTTCTTTTGCTTCAAACTTAACGAAATTATGTTTCGCAGGTACATTTTATACTTCATGGAGAATGTACCGTTTCCTTCAGTTCAACGACCTAGAATATTAGTTCAATTATCCCAAGTGGAAAGACTCATTCTTACGCAACCAGAGGATCTTCCACTGCCAAGAAGGTCTGCAGATAAGAAATAACTTGTTAGTTTTAGCATTGTATGTCTTTAGTTTATCTGTTTGAGTTACTCTGTTTCAGTGGTGCTGGTTTCCATCAAATGTTAATGAATCTAGGTCCTGATAATTGTCTCTTGTTATTGTTGTGCGTATTAACCGAACAAAAGTTATTAATTCATTCGTTGAGACCGGATGTTTTGACTGCTGTCGCAGAAGCTGTGTCTATGGTAATTACTTGAATATCAAGAGGTTTATGGTGTTGAATAAAAACTAGAATGGTTTCATTGTTTTGCTGGATTTTTTTTTTGTATCGGTATGAAACCCGTACAACCTTTACATGATGAATCTGACTATAAAAAGCGTTTTTGGCTAAAATAATCAGACATCGCGGGAGAAGCCAATAATAAGGCCCAATATTGAATAAAATTATTAGAGAAGTCGGTGGACTGAACCGTAAAACATTTACCTACTTCCTTTTTTTAATTCAGAAAAAAAAGTAAAAAAGGGTTTGGGTTCGCCCTATCATAATAAAAAATACAAAATGGGGAATAATCCAAAAAGTTGAATTGTGTGGTGGTAGATTCACAGCCTGCAAATAGTGAATGATGGTAGATACTCAGTGTAGGGACTCAACTTGTATGAGGTAAAGGGGCTTGGACCTATTGACAACAGTTGCTGCCACAAGGCTGGCAAATATTTGTCTCTAAGATGTAAAACAAAACACGTAATTTACATTTGACCATAATTACCTGCACATATATGCAAGTAATGTACAAGTACCAAACTGTGACCAATCTAAGAACTGGTCCACAATTTCTTATCATTACAAGAAATGACGCACCAAGCCATTCACACAAACTTATGTAATCACTACATATATGTGTTGGTGTGTGTGTAAATAAGCCCGTATATAAACTGTCCAAACTGGCTCTAAAATCGCAAGTGTTTGCCAAGGTTTTGGCTTACGTGTATATTTACATATGAATTGGCAGAACAGGCAAAAATCTGTAGATTACCTTCTGGTGAGAATATCTTTTTCACAAGGTATTCCATACTCAGAAACATCTAATAAAATTCTGAGTTATAGAGGTTTTAAATAAATTTGGATGAGAATAATGTTATTAGTCATTTAATTCTTATTTACTTCTATGTTTTTTTCCTGCAAAAAATTTCTGATATTTTAATATGTTGATTGAAAACTTATATAAATTATTTTGTTCTGATCCGCTCTAGCGTTAATTAATTCCTGCTCTTTACAGATAATTTTCCCATTTAAATGGCAGTGTCCGTATATACCACTATGTCCACTAAGTTTAGCAGAAGTCTTACACGCTCCAGTTCCATTTTTGATTGGCGTTGATTCTCGGTTTTTTGATTTGTACGATCCTCCACCAGATGTAAATTGTGTTGATTTGGATACCAACAACATCACGTTGTAAGTATTCTCTCAAACTTGACTTGTTTACAACGTGTCTTTAAAATTATTCGCATGTAACTTTGTTCATAGATGTGAAGAGAAAAAGCATTTGACTGCGAAACTTCTTCCAAAAAAAGCAGCCCGAATTTTGCGTAATAGTTTGGAGCTTACATATCAAAAGTTGAATTCATTTTTGCAAGCCTTGCAGCAGTACAACAGCAACAATGATATGAATATCGATAAAGATTTTCAACTAAGGAGAAAAGAAGTAAATATTTTCTTCCTTAAAATTTTTCCATTTGAGGAGCAATTTTCCAAAACGCTCTGTCCTTTTTTCAAAAAATTCTTTTTATAGTGCCATCTGGTGAGGAATATACTTACTCACATTCCTACCCCAATAAAATATTGATATCTTGATTCTAATGTGTGTAATAAGCCAAGAGAAATTTTTCAAAAACAAAAAGTTGTTTCTACTTTTATTACACACTCAATATGGGATAATAATAACACCATTTCCTCCCCCCTACAAAAGCTTCATTAGTACAAACCATTATACCATCTATAGCATGTATCAAAACGAATTATTATATGGCACACAGCTAATTTTATTCCTATCGATTTCAACTCTTCCACGCATTATTTTGGATGAATGTCTCAAAGCTCGTTGTTTTTCCAAATTTTGAAAAATCGCTGAAATTTTAATACGGAGAGAGTGAAAATAGGTATTTTTCAACATAGCATAACTTATTTTCTAATTAATATATCAAAATTTTGAAAAACAGCGGGCCTACTGACATCTTTTAAGAAAATATTCAGAAAATTTGGATTCAAAAAATTAAAATTAACCCTTTAAATTCTAAGCTGCAAAGGTTCTCTTTGATATGAAATTCAAATGTTTCTCTGTTATTTGGGTATAATTTTCATCACAACAGCTCAGACAGATTATGATTGATGACAATGTTCTCAGATTACACACACAACAATAAACATGTTTGCAGAAAGAAATCATTTACTTTTTAGTCAATGCTGTTTTTATTTATTTTTATTTTAAAGTGAAACTTCCTTGCTCTGGGTAGTAAACTAAAAACAGTCATACAACGAAGCATATGAAATGAAAAAATTTTACCACTGACCCTCCTTACAAAAGCTAGACCCATTCAACTCAGTTTGATTCATTTCCCTATTTCCCTTCTTTGTACATAACTTGATAGACTTAGTGAATGGTAAAATAAGGGAGTGAAAAAATAATTCAAGCAAATTTATACACAAAATTTGAAATAGAATTTTGTAAAATGAGTAACTGAGGAGGATCTCCGGAGCAGTTGGCGGAAAGGTTAAGGAAGTACCAAAATAAAAATTAAGAAAAAAGTCAGATTTAATGATAATGTCGTAATTCACAACTACAGCCCATAACAGCCAGTAAGACGTAAAATGAGAGGAAGGCCTAAGGGTAGTTTTAAAAATCAAAATCAAAAAGCGAGAATAAATAAATAAATATATCAAAAGGAAAATTTTTCCCACAAAAATGAAACATTGAAAGCAAACTCGAATACCACACAGATAAATTCGTATCAAAAATGAAATTTTTCCCCAAAAAATGAAAAATAAAAATGCTTTGTATACGGGATTTGAACCCGTGACGTTGAAAATGTTTTTCCTAAATAGTAAATAAATTCGATGAATAAAAAGTACATCACCACGTATAAAATCCACGTAAATTTAGAAGGAAGTAAAAATCAGACGAATACAAAAGAAAATAGACAACATGCAATGACTACCAATCTTTCACTCATATTCTAGAATGTTTCTTTGCATTAACTTAGACTTAAGTATTAATTCGACCGGGTTTATCCTTTACTTATACATGGGAGTCACAGATAAAATATTACTTAAGTAGGGAATCTTCACTTAAGTATTGGATTAGAATACAGGTGCTTATCTCGCACGTGCGACAGCACACGCAGCACCAAGGACGTGAATGCATTATCAACATTTGTATGAGTAATATATAAGTCAAACACACAATGCGTACAAACAAAAACATAATCGAATATGGAATAAAATAATTTGAGCGGAGTATCTATGAACTCCTTTCGATCAGCTGATTCTTTTTTTGATATATTGAAACATCAAATAAGAAATTGACAAAAATCAACTAAGTAAGAGATATGAAAATTTATTCAATATCATTTGCTTGTTGCCTGTGCAACAGCTCCCATCTCTTGTCTTTTCGTAATTTTATTGCCTAATCCGCAAATTTCATTTACAGTTTTACACTGTTCTTTCTTATTTGCAATAATAATTGAATTTCTTTCAACAATGTCCGATGAACCCATTTCTGATGACGTTGGATATCAGTTACTGTCCGAGGAAATTCAAATTCAATGCAACCTCGAACATGATGCTGATGTCAAAAACTTGAATCAAAATGCATTCATCGATTCCACTCTAACTGAAATTGTGCAACCTGTACCACATCATCGTCCTATAATTGAAAATCAATCTGTTGGGACCTTAGCGTGTAACAGTTTTTCCCGACGAAAGTCTTGATTTTGAATTGCAATAATTTTCTTAAACGTGGAGGACATAATGGGGCATATTTTTTGTCGATCCCTTTGTGGAAAAAAAAAACGCGAGTGATTTTTTATAGGTGGTTTCAGTACCTTAGTTAAGTGGAACGGTCCTCTAAGCACTTTCACATAAAAAAAAAAGTTTAAGAATATGGCCCAATAGAACGTTTAATCAAAATATTTCAACGTTGTGAAGGATATTAAAAAAAAATCAGTTCTTGCATAATTGTCGATATTGATTTGTTCATTTTTCTTCATTTTAGCAAAGTCTCGAGCTTGAAATACAAGAAGCGTTTCTGCGCTTTATGGTTTACATTTTGAAAGGTTATCGAAACTTTTTGCTACCTATAATCAAAGCACCAACCATCGGTGCTACTGATACAAATTCATTATTTGATCTTCAAAGTAAGTAACTTGATTTGGTACCTACTTAATATTATTGTTTTATTTTATGGTTTTTGTAATTCACCGATGTTTTTCTTTTTGAAGATTTTCTTAGATCTCGAGATAGATCGTATCAGAAATTCTATTCGCTGTTAACACGAACGCAAATGTTTATCAGATTCATTGAAGAACGATCTTTCGTTTCTGATTTGGATGCAGGACTGGCGTTTTTCGATGAATGCGCCGAAAAGGTTCGTGTTATTGTGTGAGTTTGTTGAGAGTTTGGGTTCAGTTGTGCCAAATATTTGATCGGTAGATAAGCTCGGTTTAATAAAAAACATGCGTGATTAAACTAAGTTAAATCGAGCTCATCTACCGATTGAATACTTGGTATAGCGGGCATTTGTGTTTTACTGTTGGATTTGAAATTTTGATTATTTTTATTCAGGTGGAGGACGAAGCTGATTTGCACCTGCTCGAAATGGATGAATCGCAGCAAAGTGAGCGTACAGTTTTCGTTTCGCCACCCGAGCAGAATTCCGTTTCTGTTAACGCCGTTCCTAATTCTAATTATTCGTATCAAGTATGTATCTCATACTTTGGGATAGATAATTATCCTATACTACCCATTATGTTATGCTACATATTTGACTGATGTTGAAGTAAAAAATTAAGGGTAGAAACAATCTTATCTTGAAATGGGTTTAATTTTCAGGAAATGGAAAAGAAGCGCTATACCTAAATTTTTTTTACTTTATTAAAGTGGGAATGTATCATGTATTTTTTGAATTCAGTGATAAGTAATGAAAGTTTTTTTTCTAAATTTTTATGATGTGACAAAAACTGGTTGCGGTGCTCAAGTACAGGGTACAAGTTTTAAATTACAAATTTTAGGCAACACTCCAATTCTTAGTAGATATTTACCAATGCATATTGAAGCGTGTTTTTTCAAATATGTGCATCTTTTCAGACATATTCAATGTGATTGTCCGAACTAGGTATCGGCTTTCCTGAACTTTTTCCATTGTGAACATTGTTGAATGACCTTGTGACTCAGCCAAAGCGACTCTGATAAACCTTTTGGTTCAGTAGCTTAATTCCTATCATGAAATCGGAATTTTAATTATTCACCATAAATAAATTTGGCAGGAGCAAAACTTGTTGAAAAATTATAAGGCTCGTGTATCAAGAAACGTTTTCAAAATCAGTAGTTTACTGGTACTTATTGTGATTTAAGTTAATGCATGTTCATAGTGTACTCATTGGATGAAGTTAAAAAATTATTTGTGTCTGAAATTTGAGTGCTAACACTTCTCACATTTTTATGAGATCCTTTTTCAATTTTTAAGTAGGTTTTCTTTAAAAAATCTAATTATTATGCTTGATGCGGTATTAGCCCCCAGGGTTGAAGTGAGTACTTTTTTTTTCACTACCTCAAGAAATTTTAGCACCAATGACTCAAATTTATATGTATATATGTATTTATTTACAAGAGTGACGGACTTTTTTCTTAACAACAGGTATTGTGGCATATTTTGGGTAAAGTGGCGAACTTTTTGGGTTGTTTGTAACTTCTTTTTTCTCGAGAAATAAAAAAGATAATGTTTCGCCATTTGATGGCTTATCATAATGGACCTTGAACTATATTAAATCAATCACTTACCATCTGTCAAGTTTATACCCCTTTCTCAGGCCCCAAATGTTTTGGACAATATTTCAGCGTGGTTTTTGTGATTTTTTCGGATAAGGATTGATTCTACAGAAAATTTTGTTCTTAGTAAAACGTTTTCTTCTACACTTTTCTACAGATAAAGTGATTTTCATATTTTTCATAGGCTTAATAGTTTTTAAGCTGTAATTAGTTGAACATTTTACAGTACAAAATTCTGCTTTTAGGGGGCTGTCAATGGGGAACCATCAACTTTATGAGTGGAAAATGTTTTGATATATGACGTACACTACCCGACGTACATACTCTTCACAATACTTTCTCTAAATTGTTTGAAAAAAAAAAATTTTTTTTCAAGTCAACAGGAAATATGGCGATTTAGAAGAGAAAAAGTAACTTGCAGTGAATAGAAAAGTATCGACAATAGAAAGAGGCCCCAGTATCAGTGACTACCACAGACTGTTACATTTAAAGTGATAACATTTTCATCTTCAATATCAATGTTTTACCATCAACTATCGATACTGTGTTAACAAATACACGGATTTCATAACTATTTTATCAATTTTGAATGAAATATCGATATTTCGATGTGTCAAGAGAAACCCATGTAGTTTGTATTGATATATTATCGATAAACGGTGGAAAATTTAACAAGAAAAAACGACATCGAATATAAAAACGAACCCCGTTTTTTGCTGTAATGAAAATAAAAATGTTATCACATTAAAAAAAAAGGGGACACGATATACTCTCATTCTGACATGGATGAACGAACATACACAGTAAAAAAAAAAAACCACTACTTTTTAATAAAACTACTATATATGTATAATTATATATTCGGTTTTCTTCTTCCTAAAGTACAGGTCACAAGTTTTGTCCGATAATTACGAAATTTGTTCCGAACATTTGTACTAAGCCAAGAACCAGATCTATTGATTTTGGTATGGATCGGCCGGACGGTACTTCCAGTACCACCATTTTTGTTTTTACCCTGGCTATAAAATGCTCAGTTTTCCATCACTAGTTACGAAATTCGGAATAAATATTTATCATAATTTATTGTAGTACGCTACTAATTTTGGTGCTGATCAACGGGATGTTACTTCCGGTAAAACTGTTTTTCCTCTTTTTTTTTCCCTAATTTGCATTTTTACAAAAATTAACAACATATTCAGACTTGTTTTCTTTTTTTTCTTTCATAACTTTATTGTATTTATTTGATTTTGATTGAAATTGTATGAATACTTTATGATCTTAATTAATTTTTCATTTCAAGAAATAATATTTCGTCAGCAGCTAATAAATTTCAGAAAATTATAACATATAATTTACGCATATGAACTTACAAACAATTAAAGTGACCATCAAAATTTATAATTCTTTTTTCTTGAAAACCTACTTTTTCTAGCGAGGATTGCTGCGCTTTTGTTTTTTTAATATGTGATACTGTCGCTGAGTGCTAATATAGAGGAATTTTTACTTCAAAAATCAATTTATTGAAGCAAAAATATTAAAGTAACATTCATCGTGTCACACTCGGTGTTTCAGTTAAAAAACACAAAAACGCTCTGTTAGAAAAAGTAGATTTTGATTGTATTGAATTTTATAACTGTTCACCTAAAATTACACAGTTTAAAACCACTACCCCTTTCAAAATCGAAATAAAAATGGACTTTATGGAACCACCGTCCAGATCAAAATTGGTAACTATTTGTTCCAAATTTCGCAGATATTACGGATGATCCGTACCAAATTCAATAGATCAGGTCATTGACTTAGTAATAATCTTCGTACCGAATTTTGTGACTAGAGGACAAAAATTGCGACTTTCTTTGACTTATGAAACGAAAATCGTACCTGCCCCCACCCCACCACTAGGTCGTTTCATGAGATAGAAATTAATAAGTAGATATTCTTGAAAACCGTACTTAATGAGAGATTATGGGCCGTATTCTTAGAACATTCTTAAGGACAAATCCGATACTTGAATAATATTGTACCTGTGGTTTCCGTGGATAAGTATAATGGAAACCATACTTGAGTAAAATGAACGACTAAGAACATGACCCTATATTTTTAAGAATATGGGTGCTCACTAATGACCTTTATTTCTTTTCAGAATGGATTTACGTTAAATCCTAAATTCTTCAATCAAAAAGGTATAAAGAATAACTTATTAGATATTAGTGGTGTGTCTACGATGCCCGGTAGTCCGCTCGCCAGACGTACCAAATACGAAGTAAAAAGTTCTCAAAAATTAGCGCGTAAATATTATTGTTCGCCAGAACTGTGGGCGAAATGTTTGCTTGGAACTTGTTACAGGTATGTGCTACTTAATATAATCGGTTCTAATTGTTTTCGATTGTATTTCTTTTTCACCAGTGTATATTTGTAGCTTATGGTTCATTCATTTACCAAGCTACATACTTTTTACCGAACATCGTGTATCTTCTACATTACGATTGGCGTACGAGTTATTGGCGCGTATTCAAAAGACAGGACTTCATCCTACCGATGAGGTAATCCGTGTAATCCTTCATTAAATTGATTATTTTTTCTTTGGAAATGACTTGAATATTAATTTATCCGGTCATTTTTTTCACAGGTTTGTTACAGAGTAATGATGCAGTTGTGCGGCGCTTATAACCAACCAATGCTGGCGGTTAAATTATTATTTTTGATGAAACGCAGCGGGGTGCAGCCAAACGCTATCACGTATGGTTTCTACAATCGAGCTGTGCTAGAATCAAAATGGCCGTCCGATATGAGTAATTCTAGCCAACTTTTGTGGAATAAATTGAGGTAAGCGGAGTTGAGAATAATTTTGGAATAAAGAATATTGTGGCGTCTGTAAATTTACGATAAAATGGAACGTTGAGAATCATTATTGTTAAAAGTACTCTGAAAAAAGATTTCGGAAGGATTCGAATTTTGTAACATTCGGTCTTTATGTGAAAGTGATTGGAATAAATGAATATTCTTAGAATGGAGTTTTGTAAAAATAAAGAAAATTTGACTACGCTTTACCTGTCAAAAAAAAAAAAAATAGCGCGGCAATACTTTGCTATAATGTCCAGTTTGCCTATTTTCATCGTAATTCAAAAAAATAAAAAAATTTGAATTCCAATTAGTTAAAAAAATTGTAAAATGATATTGATGGTAATCGATATTTGTATCGATAATTATCGATATCTGACAAACATATTGATATATCGATATTTCATTATTAGTTTCAGCCTTTCAGGTAAAGAAATTACAAAAAAACTATAATCGGTAGTTATCCATATCTATCACTGATTTTCCAGGAATTTTTTGTTTTCCAGTTTTCTTTGGAACTACCAAACGGTTGGAAACCAAACTTCTTTCAAACCTGCTACCATATGATAACTCCTTTTTAGGGCACTTAACTTGAATAAAAGCGTTTACCTAAAGATTATTTTTTACTTTTTAACTTTTTTTCCTCTTTCTTATGCTACAAAATATTTTTATGTCTATTAACGTTATTGTTGGTTGACAACCATTTTTCTAATTCTATATCTAAATATCGTTGCTCCTTAACTAAATCATTTACTACTTCATATTATCCTTCAGCATTTAATCCCATTATTATACACATTCTCCAAGTTTCATGATTTGTGTTTTCACTTAATTTGGTAAAATTTAATTCTGTCATTTTTAAAAATTTTCAACACAATGATCGAACCTATATGAATTGAAGAAGGAACACTAGTAATTGGGTTGAGTCAACGATTTATAAAAAATAACCAACTATATGGATGAAATTATCTTAACAGCCCTATAAAACTATTTAGACTCAATACCGTTATTTCCCAATACCATAATACCTCATAATACTCAATACCATTACCAAAACAATACCTAAATAACAGTACCTACCTTTACACAAATATCAATACCAATACCAGAAACAATACTAAAATAGGTAGTAACTAGTGATGGGTGATAGTACTATCAAACTATGGATAGTTTTTGTTAAAATGTTAATTTTGGCATCATTTTACACAATCAGACCATTTTTAGAGTTTGATAAAAAAAACTGGTAGAATTTATACTCTTTTTCGAGCTTAATAAGAGAAAATTGGTTTATTAAAAACTATCAAAAAACTATCAATACTATCGATAAAATTTTTCACTATCACCATTATTAAGAGTAGCACTACTGGACTACTAATACGAAAATAAAATTTGATAAAGGTAAAATACCAAACATGGAAACTTTTTTGTACCTGCATTCCGTCCCTGGCTGTCCAAAAGTTCCAGCGAGTTTCACATATTTTTTTTTATATAATTTCTTTATTATTAGTTGAAGTAAGATTCTAAATCAATTCCAGCAAACACAAACACAATTGCTGGTGGATTAAAGGATAGCTGCAACTGAAGGGTTTCAATGATCAAACGTCTGTTCTATTAGCCTCAAAAATCAACACTTTCAACATTTGGTGTTACCCTCAGTGTCAAGTAGTATTCTTTCTGTACCATAACAACACCAAAGGTTATCAAATTGATTTGGCGTTCTTTTTATAAGCTGCTTTACACCAAATGAACAAACAAACAACAAACATTTGTTTTTGCTTATTTGATGTAAATGACCATCAAACAAACCAATAAGAATGAATGTAATTTGCTTCCCAAGCAAACACCCATAAACATCCTTTAACCTTGTAAATATAGGAAAAAATCAAATGAACAGCAAATGTTATTTGGTGTAAACCCAGTTGTACATGAAGGTAACAAGAGAGTAACACAAGACAGTGAATCTTATATCAGAACAAGGGCAGAGTGTTTTATTTATAGGCTAGTACAGTAAGATATCGCTGTTACAGTAAGAGATCTCTGTTATCAGCGATTGTGTTATCAGTTTTACATTTGGGCGTTCTTTCTGGATCAACATTTTATTAAGGCGGTTGGAAATCAAAAAATCAAAAAAATAAATAAAATTGACTTTCCTTCCTTCTAGAATTCTCCTAAGTTTCCTCTTTCCAACCATATATATTTCATCATACTTTTCGTTTAGTTTTCATTTCATAAATTTCGTGGAAATTGTCGTTAAAATTACAATATATCAACAGAAAAAAAAAGTTTTAAATTGTACTACTGTCCTTGGGATTCGAACCCTCGACCTCCAGGTTCTAAAGCGCGGCTGTTACCGTTGCGCCGCATCTCAATTTATAGACGTCTGAATGTTCCCGTTAAGCAGCGTTTACACCAAACGAACAGGCGAACAACGAACGTTTTTTTTTTGCTTGTTTGGTGTGCATGACCATCAGACAAACCAATTAGAACAAACCAAAATTCGCTACCGGGGCGAACAGCAACGAACATCCTGTAACCTGGTAAATATAGGAAAAGATCGAACGAACAGCGAATGTTCGCTCGGTGTAAACCCAGCTGCATACACGCGCTATTTATATGCCAATCTACAAACTTGATTTCCCAAAAAAAAATTCTTTTCATCTTAAAATACATTTTTCTCGGGACTGACAACCGATTTTGATGATTTTTTTTTTAAATTTATTGCTTGAAGTGTTCTACAAAAACAGACGAGAAAATTTTTTGAAACAATCTTTTTAAGATGAGATAGACGATTATTGGGGTTGAAAAACGTGCAAAAAAAAAACATTTGATAAAAATATCAAAAATCAGGCCTTAATTATTTAAATTTCGAACACCCGTGTTAAAGTCAGAGTTAATGTTGGATGAAAGTGTAATCAAAATTTCTGCTCTGTATCTCTATGGGTTTTGAGAAAAATGTACCTTAATATGGGCAATTTAACATTAAAAATAGCCGATTTCTAACTCCCCTTAATACAGTTGGGTTGTTTGAGGTAACCTGATATTAACCTGGCGCTGACCTGGTGTTCGGTGTCACACCTGCTCTTGACACTAAAACTTGTAAAATAGAACAAACCTTAAATTTTAAAAGTTTCTGGGGTTCTCTAGCATTATGGGTAACTGTGCTTCTCGACCGTTATTCATTTTGTCATGTGTGTAGGCGGATATGAGGGGTAATAGGGGTTGATCCCCTTTCCTAAAAAAAGGAGAAAGAAAAATTCAGGTATCTTCTTTTTTTACTTGGATAATACCGTCCGCCACGGAATTTTCTCCGACCAAATTCGACTCCCTCGTTGAAAGGGTGTATTATCCGTCTATGGAGATGTGAAAAAGACGTTTTGATTTAAATCCATTGGCTTTAAAATTTGTGATGAAACGTCCAATGAATTTCAAAATGAAAATATGACGAGTGTTGTAATAGTGATTTTAGTGAATTTGTCGGTTGGTAATTGATAATATTCTCATTATATAGGAACGTGATTCATGCTACTGCATTGTTGCGTAAGATGGGTCAGGAAGCTGGTAGACGAAGATCATCGTTGCAAGCGGAAGAAGCGTCATTCGTCGATGGTCTTATAAGTATTAAGGAAGTTGGACTGCTCGAGTCGTCGAAAAGTTCGAATTCAATGTTTCCACCGGGTGAGTATATTTTAAATTACAAGCCATTGCCAATGAATTTTCGTGATCGTCGTTTATCAAAAATGAAAAAACTTATCGCAGTACTAACCACATTATGGAGAAACGTGCTAAATGGTGGGACCTAGTGGGAAACCAGCGCTTAACATAATGGAGTATCTAATAATTCGATGTTTTTATGGTTCAGTAGTAATCGCGTATTCTGATTTTCTCATTTATTGATTATTACCGTACATTTTTTTCCCAATTAATTCGTGCTGTAGTGGATTTTATCCGAGTTGCCACCTAAAGTTTTATTTAGATAATCCGAGTTATTGTAGTGCCACTACCCTTTTTTTTTCTAGTCGCTTTGTGTTCAAAGTAGTGGTGTAGACAAGTAACAAATTCGAATTTGGAACCATAAATTTATTCAAAATGACTGTATTTGTAGACTGAAAACAGAGAATTGCAAAATGATTTTTGAAAGATACAAAAGCTCAAATTTATCCGACAATATTTTCAATTTGTTAATTTTAAAAATCATTTCTAAGAGCAGTAATACTTTGAGGTTGGATGCAGGTGTCTTGTTCGTTGCCTTGGGTGGTCAACAACTCAAAAATATCTTGTGTACGAAGGAAAACTTGAAAAAACGGACATAATATTGTTATTTTTCTTATTACTTTTTTAAAAATTTGTTAGAAAAGTGGGAATGAAAGTACAGAAAGCGAAACATATTATACGAACCTACTATCTTTGTCCTTTTGGAAACGTTCTTCTGGCTACACCACTATTTTGTAGTCTTTATATGTTTAGAATTCACCCTTAGCTTTTAATGTGTACGTTTGTTCGCCTTCGCTTCGATGTAAATTAGTGCTTACACCCTGTTGTATTGCTTCATGTACATAACGTAGGAATGGAATGCAGCAGGGTAGAGTGTATTAACGTTTTGGAAAAATCGAATGAAAACGATAAAATCGACTCGTACGTACCAATTAGAGAACAAGTGACCAAGATCGAATTTAGCGATGAGACCAACGAACCGTTATTGTTTCGAAGTGATGATACACAATCGAACAGTGAGTATATGTTGATAAACGGTACGTGGCTGTAGAACACAAAATTACGGTTTTGGGTGCAAAAACTTAACAAATTTGTGTTGGCGAATGGTACGTCGCCAAATTTGTCATTAGCACAGGACGTTCACACCCGGTTTTAATGGAGAGTGCATGTGTTGTATCTTGTGGTACTTATACTGATTTCGTTCATTTGGGATCTACAAATTTTACTCGGCTCTTGAAAGTACCGTAATATATTATGTAGAGCTGAATTAATCTCCTGAAGATATCTGGTAAACTTGAGAAAAAGATTTGAAAGTGTTATCGTTCTCGAAATCCATTAATTATTATGTAAAAACTAACTTTAATCTGCGTCTTCGCTCGCAATTATGCAGCAAGTGGTTACGAAAGTTACTGTTGACCATTTTCCATGTTATGCGTGTAGTATAACTTGTACCTGACATGTTAAAGGTTCAAAATTAAACAAAGATGTTGGGAGCTGAAATTTTGCGAAATCATTAACATACATTAGCTAAATATGGTGTGAAAATTTGGTTACAATCGTACGTTCAATTCTCGAGATATTGCTGAAATTATCCAGGTAGATTGAATTCAGATAATTTGAAATTATACAATCCTGAACAGAATTTTAGTGATATCTCAATAACTAAACGAATTATTGAAACCAAAGTTCCACAGAATCTTTTACTAACATGTGACGATGTCTCGATGAAATTTCAGATCAATCAAAATATGTTTGGTTCTAGAGCTATCACAGAAATCTTGTTCAAATTCAAATAATCTGAATTCAATCTAGTTGAGGAATTTCAGCGATACCTCAAGAACTGACTTTCATTTTAATTGAATTTTTGATAAGGATTACCTTTGAAGAAGTGAGGGGCCTCAAAATACTATCCCACGTAACACTTGATGACGTGTAATGAAAAAGCTCTATTCAACCAAACTTGTGTGCTTAAATCTGACTTGAATTCACGACCCGTTGAAGGTAGTGAGAAGAGGAGCAGTGGGCACTTACGGCAATTTCGCCTATTTTAATGAGGATTTTCGTGATGGTTAGAATGATTATGAACATATATATAAGATAAATTACTGTCGTTTTGGATGAGTCCCAGTTGTTTATCAAAATTTACAAGGTTCTGCACAATAGTAAAAAATTACAATAGGGTGTAATCTTCTCGCCATTTATGTTTCATACTCTTTAATTCCGGTTTTTCTTGTTTTTTTGTTTTTTTTTTTGTTTTACAAAAATAGAAAAAGCAAGTGAGAAAAAAACTCAAAAATATTTTAGGAGATATTGGGAATAGAATACATGCCCTAATAGAGCTTTCATCTGTCAGTTACACTTTAGAATCCAAATTCTGGTATATTTATTCGAAATTTTTGAGACATTCTCTACACTTGAATTAAAAAAAAAAAAAAACTTCACTCTTTCATCTCCATGTAGATTCCTCAGTCTCTATTGGAGATAGAAAGCTGAATTGATATTATTGGAAAGAGGAGAAAATCTTCGCAAATCCACAGGTAAATTAATTCTGTTATCCTTGTTAGTTTTTCAAAAATAAACCATAAAAAATTTGTAAAATAATGGAGAAAGTGAAGTGTTTTGTTCTTGTATTTTTTTCTACCATTACCCCACAACTACTTCGTTTTAGGTGAAAATTGATAACGGAAATGAATTTGTCGTTGAAAAATAAGGGGTGGTCACTACTGGATATTTTTTATATCATCATTAGTTTTTGAAATGAATAACAATTTTAAAAATGGCAAATTTTTCATTTTCAGTTTTTTGTGGCTTATTTCTGAAAAACTAATGACAAAAAAAAGTTTAGGCGGAGAATTTGAGAAAATTTTTTTCCTTTTTTCAGTATTATCAACCCCAGCTTTATAGCTCAAACAGTAGCTGTGAAATTATGAAGTGAGAGAAGAAGTTTTTATATGCTCTTAGTTAACTTTGCTAGACTTTGTTTTTGGTTCGTTTATGAATAAACCCGTGAATAGTTGACAAGTTACTGCTGGAGTATTACCAAAATTGAGTTTGCTGTGGTTCATTAATTACCAAAAGGCTAGGATCACAACTTCGTGTTAGGTAACATGTTTCTGTGCGGGTGCAATAGAGTGCGAGGTTTCACTTCACTCGTTTTACATTTATGAAAGCATATTTTTGAAAATTAATATTTAGCTAAATTATTTAAATATCTTTGCCGTGCGTCAACCGTGGTAAGTGTGTATTTTCCTGAAGTGTCAAATTTTGTAGTGGCTGCTATTTGAAAACAAGT
The DNA here is from genome assembly GCA_011428145.1 of Ericerus pela. Classification (NCBI taxonomy): domain Eukaryota; kingdom Metazoa; phylum Arthropoda; class Insecta; order Hemiptera; family Coccidae; genus Ericerus; species Ericerus pela. The sequence continues at coordinate 658,348 of WOFM01000339.1, forward strand.
TGACCGATTTCTCTCAAATTCATTACTAAACCAGTCCTTAATAGTCTCCAACTTCCTTAAAAATTTCGAGCCAAAACCTTTTTAATTTACAGGAGTTATCGTGTGTAACGATATATTTCTACTCATTACACTCATATTCATATATTATCACATCAGTAAATTGTCATTCACCCTTAAAACTATATGACCATAAAAAATGTAGTAAACAAGATGCAGACGCCAAATTGGAATGTTATTGCATCAGCCAATATAGCCCTCTTACTCACAGATTTATGTCTGTACTTGTCATAACCTTCATTTGTCTGCCAAATTTGTTAACACATTACAAGTAAAATAGAGAAAGTAATTATAACCTAAAAATGTACCTAGGCTCTTTTAGAATCTTCTAAAATCTTATAGAAGAACTATCTTGACCAAACTGCATAATTAGTGGGAAGATAATCATCTTATTGGTCAATTATGACATCATCCATCTCTCATCACTACTTTGTATTCATCCACTCTTGAATTTATCGTTCATCTAATTACTGTAAATGAAATGTAAAATCACTTCACAAAGAGCCTTTAAATGGTCATCTTTAATAACTACCTCTAATAACTATTTTAGTTACAGTCTCTTATAACCAATTTAACTGTTAAGGGACTTAATAGGCAAGTCCACAACTGTTAGTATAATCTGTACTTTGTTGCATTAGTTGTTATTGAAGTCATTAAATGTTGATTAGAACTTAGTCTAATTGTTTTGACTTAATCAATCAATCATAGGCAAAGTTGTCGTCGCATCCTGATGACAATATGGTGGGTTTGCAACATTTTGAAAAGCCCTTTATCTAAAGCTAGTGGATAAATGTCAAAAATTTTAATGCGAGTGTGTAGCCCTTGAAAGCTTCTAACACTATCCCAAGTTTCATTCCTATAGGTCAAACAGTGGAGATTCCACAGACTCCCAAAAAGTGCCAAAATGAGCAAAAAGTAGAAATATGTATATATATTGTATACAGAAGAATTTGAGTGACCTATACATATATTTGTGATTTATGATTTAGGATCGGTGCTTTTTCACTGGTCCCACTCCTAGGTATCATCATTGCACTGAATGGGATAGTTGTATTTTCCTTTAGAAAATGCACTAAAATTAAAGTGTTCTGAATGTTGCAAAAATCGTGGATAAATATACCAAAATTAAGATTAAATTTTATTGTATAGATTATAAATATGAATTGCCGGCATTGGTAATGTGATAGAAAATGAGAATTATAATCAATTGTTTTTGGAAACAAATTTTCATAATCTTTTCAACACAGTTTACTTTCCAAAATATTGAAGATGAAAAACAAAACCCATGTGATTGTGGCTGTGGATGTACCTTGGATCATTTTTTACTGGTTATCCAGGTAAACACAAAAATTCATGCCAACATTATTGTTCTAAAACCTGTAAATAGGCAAGATTTGATTTGATTTTACTAGATTCACAGCAAGTTCTTAGATAGCTTCAGATTTACAGAACTAAAGTACTGAAAGTAGGTGAAAAAGTAGGCTCATGTGGAGAAAATATATACTCATTTATGAGTTTTATAATCATGGCTCTTTTGATTAACATTGGTGAGATAGGGCTACTAGGTATCCATTGCTAAATGATCGAATGGCTGTACTCATGAAGAATTGATGTTTAAACATAAAAATATCCAAAAAATACTAGAACGAAAAATTTTCAAATAATTTGTTTTTTATTTCATTTATTTTTGAACCTCTAAAAATAGAAAAATTAAATGGATAGTAGATTTATGCTAATTTTCTCTTATTTTCAATGATCAACTTAAGCTGTCAAGTTTAAATAGTAGCCAAGGAAACATTGAGTATAAAGGAGAGGTTTCTAGATTCCAAAAACTGCAAATTTTCTTTTTTTGGTTTGTTCATTTTTAAACTGCTAAAGATGATAAAAAAATTGTTTGGATAATGGATTTATGTAAAAAAAAAATTTTCTTTCCAATGATTCATCTCTTTAGTTTAAATAACAGCTGAGGAATCAATGAGTGAAAGTTGAAAAGTTTCTAGAATCCAAAAATGGCAAATTTTCCATTGTTTTCATTTTTTTTTTGTTTGTTTATTTCCAAATAGCTAAAGGTGATTAGAAAATTATACGAAAATTTTATAAATTTTACCCTTGTTTTGGTAAAACCAACTCCGGCTCATCACTGAATGAAATATAATTAGCTAGGAGAATTTTATTATGGATTTGAAAATGAAATAGTTTCCAGCAAAGGTTTTATTGCTGGAAAATGTTTGGGACCGTTCCTTGAGTATGAAAAAAAAATTCCTCCCTCTTACACCTTGAGCTCCTCCCAAGGGGCCAAACATACATAACTGTTTTATTTTTTTTTTGCAATTTTACTGGAAAGTGAGAGGCTTCACGAGATAAATACTCTAGTGAAAAATATTTTTCATAAAATTTCCTAGAGAAAAGTTATTACCAAAATTTACATCAGGACCATAGGTGAGTTGATAAAGGTTCGCAAAAATTGGTTGTGTTATTTTTGTACCATTATGGGGCACGTCTGTGTATAGAATATGTAGGATGCTGCGGTAAGCGCATGCGTACACCACTAATTGACCTCATATGTGTGTGAGCCTTGATTATTATGAAAATTAGATTAGTAGTGATGAGCTACTAACCTGTGTCTACCAAAAGAGTGTTTGCCGTACGTAATGTAGGGAGAGGCCACACAACCTACCAGCGAGTGTACAAGTACACCCATCACCACTGGTAGGAAGTTGCCACACTACTCTCCTCCAGTATGTTTCCAGGGGAAATAGACAATGATAAACGCACGCCAGATGCGAGTGTGGAAATTTGGAGATTCTCACGGGTTTTTAAGCCGGAGGCATCTCCTGGTCACTAGTGTTATAAGAGGGTCGATTGCTCTTTGCAGATTGATGTTGCTGTTGTCTGAGCAAGGGTTGATCAAGCCACATCTCAACTGAAGGAGCAAGAGTGGAATTTTGTTGACTCGAACCTAAGGGAGTGGAACCTTGTGGGTTCAACACTGGTGAAGGAAGAGCAGAACTTAGAGGGTTCAATGCTGGAAGAGGTGTATAGGCATAAACTGCTCTGTCAAGTGAGATAGTCTGAGGACAGTGGCTCATTGCTAATCCATAGTCAAAACTATAACCAGGTACCTGTATTGAATAAAGGATAGAGCAATATAGGATAGCCTGTCCTAGTTGTGTCATGTGAAGCATGAGAAGGTAGGTGGAGATCAAACAGTGCCAATGAAAGGCAACAAGGTCTGAGTAAGTCATTGAAGACTGTTTCACCAAGACTCAGCTGGACACAGGGACTATCAAGGCTTGGTGCAAGAGCAGAATTACCCTGAACACATTGACTCTCAACTTATGTAAGGAGTGTCAAAGATGGAAGAAATGCTAGTTAATGGATCTGTAAAAGCAGCAACGGTAGTTGGCTCTACAATTGCCGTGTCTGTAGACTGCAATGTGAAAGAGTGCTTAAGGGTGATTGCTTTGTCAGCAGCAATGGCAGCCAATTGTGAGCTTGCTGGGTGTTGCATCAACAGAGGTTGTCAAATCACTAAAGGTAAGCTGCGATAGAGCAGACTATGAATAACAGTATCATCAATGTGACCATCATTGAGTTGAACCAGTTGGTTCTGGTAAGTGCTTGGTTTCTCTCCTGGCTCATGGACCATCTGTTCCAAGAGTTGCCATACTCATGTGTTGTTCGAAAGTGAAAACTTTTCAAGAATCAATTGGCGGAGGTTACTCCACATCTGCTGAGTGAGATCGGTACTATACAGTTAGTTGGAGACTACATTAGCTACTGATGGAGGAAGCAAACCCAAGAAGGACAAAAACATCTGGTGCTCGGTGACATTACTATGAGCTTGGGCCAGGTTCTTGGTCTGTGGCAGCCACAGCCACACGTTCCTCGTGTTAAACTGAGGCAGAGCAGTCAACATGCGAGGAGGGGCTTGGGCTGCCACCGAGATATTTGGTGAACTGGTCATGGTGGATGACGATTGTGGTTGAAGAACAGGCGATAGGTCAAGCAGGGTATGGTCTAAGCCTTCTTCCTGCTGGAGCAGCTGTTTTGGCATTCCCTCTCCAAGATGCATAGAGGACATAGGGATGGTAGAGGAATGGGAAACTGTTGATGGCAATAAGATTGTTGTGGTAACAAGGGGTGGTGTGGATGTACTGGAAGGTACGCTAGTGGCCTCGACCTTTGATGATCTCCCACTCTCCGATGTTGTCAAAAATGCGATAATAGAAAAGAGAGGGGAGATGAGACTGTTAATGGTCTGCCGGTTGGTTTGCCATCGATCCATTTCTGAAAAGGCAATGTTACCAGGGCAAGTGAGAACTCGAGGACTTTTGTCCAAGTTCTGCCAAATGGAGCTGACACAAAGACATGAGGGACAGAGCTTCAACCTTCTTGATCAGCTACTGGCTGATGAATGAAAGGGAGTTTAAAAAACTGCAACCTACTCGATGGGCTGTTCACTGATTAATGAGAGGGAGTTGAGAAGACTATGACCTACTTGATTGGCTGTTTGCCAATAACAGAATTTTGTTCATACGTCTGGGTAACCACTTGTAGGATGCAGCAGTAAGCGCATGTGTACAATTACTAATCAACCTTGTATGTGTGTGAGCCTTGCTCAGTATGAAAATTAGATTATTAGTGGTGAGCTACTAACCTGTGTGTATCAAAACAGTGTTTTCCCTATGTAATGTAGGCACAGGCCACACAACCTACCAACGAGTGTACAAGTACACCCGTCACCACTGGTAGGAAGTCGCCACAGAATATAATTAAATTTTTCAACAAACCGGGAGGCGTATATATTATATATTATTTCTATACTGATTCAGATGAAATTTCTAATGTGTTTACTTTGAATCCATATCTCGGGTCTCGAACATTTTCAAGAGGTGAAATCTTTACTGAAAATAATTTCATTTTCAACGTGGTTTTTCATCGTAATTCTCCTGGGCTAAATAGGATTGTTTCGAAATTTAAATGTGTTCAACTTCAATTGACGTGGGGCACGTACACAGCCAATCTCTTAAACAAAGAAACATCAACGAAACTTAAGATCAGACGTCTGACACTCGTAAATCTCGCTTAGCCTTTACTCATCAATAATTAGTTGATTGAAATAAATTTATGGAATTTCCGACATTTGCGACCAATGAACGTAGTAATTAATTGTGTACCTATTTAAACTTGATAAAGAATAACTGAATTAAATTTGAAATTAAGTAGGGGGTTTAATTAATTAATATCCTATCCAAAGTGATTCGTTGAAATTTTTGTGGAGTGTGATTGATGAGTGTAATTTAATTCATACACATTAATTGTGTTTTGTTCTGGTTTTGAAGAGTTAATGGCTGCTGAACGGGTCTATAACACCCGAGTAGAAATAGATAATGACAGCCTAGGCCGATAGGCGTATGCCTAATGGTTTTCTGTTCGTAATCTATGTGAGATTTCGAAAGCGATTGAGCTGTTGAACCATCCTGTGTTAATTTTATGAAGACTGAATTTTCTGGAAAATCATAATTTATCCTCCTATATTTTCCTTATTTTTCTTTTAAAATTCTTCTCTCATTTTCTTTCCTACTTTGTATTTTCTTTCTCTTTTTCACTTCATCGTAAGCAATTATTTAATTTTCTTTATCCGTCTTCGTTTCTTGCCTTTGAAAAAAGTCTCATTTCAACTAATACAATATGAAATCATTCCCATGCAATCTTAGATTAATGTCTACTATTAAACTTTTTCATTACTTTCTTTTGGTACTAATATTTTTCCTTTTTAAGTTTGCATTCACAATGAATTTGTCCGATAAATAATGATCGAAGTGTAAATCGACGTGAAAATAATGCATCAGCGTGTATTTACTGTGCTAGGATTATTTGCGGGTCTAGTTTTCAAGACGTAGTTTTCATTTTCATGATGGTATGGCGAAATAGAGTTGTAGAGCTGTTGCCTTTCTTTTTTTATTATATTACATTGTTCCTGTTATAATTCTTGTACCTTTTTCATTTGTTTTTTTGCACCCAATCATCGGTTTTATCCATTGGAAGCTTAATTTGCTTCCTTCTAACAATTAGTCGTGCATATTGTAATTTTTAATCAACTTAAAACTTTCAGTTAATTAATCTGAAAAGTACTTAATTCATTTGAAAGTATTGGCCATCTCTTCAATCTAGCAAAAATTGACTTGCACATTTCATTTTGAAAATACATTTTTGGCTTTTGCCCTTATTTTGTAGTTGAATGCGTTCTAAAAAATTTGATTAATTTGGCACGTTAAATTAGTTGCGTAAGAATATTTTGTTAGATTAACTTGAAGTTTGAAAAATGGGATAAATTGTTGGTACTCATTGATTCGTTGGTTTTTTAATGAAAGTTGTTGATTATAGTGGACAAGTAGAATGGGTGAAAATACTTCAAATTGGAGAAAAGTAACTTTTTGTACTGCCCAAGAATTCACAAAAATGGTCAGATTTTAAAAACAGCAGCTCCAATTGTGTTAAAAATCATATGGTCCCGTCCAGAATAATATTCTCGTTGCTCTCTCTTCGTTCGCGCCCTTCTCCAGTCGAAATAGGTAACATATTAATAACGATCAACTGCTTTATGCTGCCCCATCAAAAAGCATTCATTTCAAATAAACAAAACTTTCAAACGAATTATTTTGATTTTATCAGTTGATAGTTAGCTTTCCAGCTGTAATTAAAAATAACATCATTAATCTACATTTGATCTATTAGTTTTTTTTAACTTGCACGCCCGCATATATGCAATATGCACTTATGCACACTCGTTTGCATCTACCCATGTATACTCACACGCACACACTACGATCGAAATGTTTCCTGAGTGACAAAAATCATGTGAATAAAATGGTAATTTTAAATGGGTAAGCTTACTGACATATTGAATCTACCACATTCATTTTTCTCCAAACATTATGACGTATGACAAAACGCTGGCTGCACTTATCTCAATTTTAGCTTCATTTTCTAAACCAAAAATCGTGGTATAAATTATTCTTTGGGACCGCTTGCGTCTGACCCCTGAATTTTAAGTTTTTATTTTATTTTTTTTAATCTAATTTACATTTACTTTCGTGTATTAGGTGTGGGTGGCAGACGATCCAGCGCTATTACCTCTAGAGACATTGCCACTTTCAATCGATTTTGCTCCAGGATGGGCAGTATCGTGAAGACCACAGGTTTACCCTTTCGCAATCAAAATTCGACTATTAAACCGCAGCCTTGTATGTTTAAATATGCTTTTTATTCTTTCTCATTATTCATCAGTCCCATCGAATATAATCGTGAATATTTTCATTTTCAGATGAAAGTAGCGCCGGACTGTTAATGACTGGAGGAGTAACCATTTCGAATTTTTCAGAAAACGATGTTAAAATGTCTATTCTGGAGAAAAGCGCCTCCGTTTATAGCTCTCCGCCTCGAGTTCGCTCTAATATTCGGTAATTTTATTGTAAAAATATTGATATATTTTAATACTAGGTGATTGTCATAGCCCCACTAACGAAAACTGCTTAGAACTCGTAGGGCTTTTTTAAATTGTATAATTTTATTTTATTCCATTTAGAAACGGAATTTAAACTTTGTTTTTCTGGATACCCAGAAGCTCTATTTCATCAATGATATTCTGAAACACTAAAATGGTCGTGGGTTTTCTGAGCAAGCGCAGCAAGTCTTTTTTGTCTGTTTTCAGTCTCTTAGTCCTGTGAATTTAAAGCTACAAATACGTTGTCGTGAATCCAGTGAAATCGAGCAAAACTTTTGTCTATTTTGGCTTTAGGTGTTTATTTTTGGCACGGATTTATGTGTTTACCTGGGTATCCAGTACAAATGATCGAAGGTTTTTAGTTCCTATCATGGATAGACCCGTGAATAGTTACCGACTTCGCCGATAGAACATTACCAAAGCCCTAGGAATCGCAGTTGCTGGTTAGGTTACTTATTTCTGTGGAATGCCGTTAGTTCGCTAGGTTTCACTTCACACGTCTTACCCTTGTAAAAGCATAATTTAAAAAAGAGGGAAACAGTTCTCTGAAGAAGTTGTTTGATTTTCCAGGTTTGAACTGAAAAAAAAAAAAAAAACAAGTCTTGGAAAATTGAAGAATTTCTTAATCGAGATCATTGCACGAGTTCTATAGAAAAGTTATCTTCTAAAGATGTGATTGTATTTCTATCACATGTCTTGTACTTTATCATTTCCTTCTTTTTAAATTGTTCTATTTCAGATATTTTTCAATTTAACCAGATAAAGTATGATCCATAATTCTCATTTTCATGGTCTTGATTCAGAAAGAAGAGCCGGTAACAAAAAATGTATTGTTGGCTGCATATGACTAATTTTTGATTCCGGGTCATTTTCTCGAATCCATTTTCCTGAACAATCATTTTCCCGAATGGAGAATTTCCCAAAAAAAAGTTTTTCTAATCTATTCTCCCAATTACCAATTTTTTCGAATCTTTCTCCCCGAAGGATCATTTTTCCAAATAGAAAATTTCATGGCTACAAATTTAGCGTTTTTTACGCTCATTTTTAATGTCTCCCCCCAACCTGCCGCAATGTATTGGGCTTTAATATGACATTATAAATTTTTGATCATAGCATTTTTTTATTCCTCATTTGCATTTAACGGCTGTCGCCAGAGTCGTCACGCGAGAAGGAGAATAATTATTAATAAAACAATAAATAAAATTTGTGAAAAAAACATGTTTATTGTTAATTTACACCAACAAGAAAATATCAAGATTATACAAGCAGTCAGTTCATTTACCGTTCTCCACTTTTTATCCTTTTTTTATTTTTTATTTTTTGGTGTAGAAACATTGTATAGACTACATGATGCATATCGAATCTCATTGCCTGCAGTAAACAATCTAAAAAACTTCGTCGTCTTTCCAGCCCGCTTCTTCTTCTTTAAACAGTTTTTTATGGTTTTAATGTAATATAGCGTTCTATGATAAATGAAATGTAGTTGATCGACCGTTTCCCTTCATCCGTCGAGCCTCTACAATTTGTGATTCTTTTATATCTTTTTTTCGTGTCCTAACATTTAACTTTTTTTGATTTCCTTTTCTATAGAGGAAAACGTACTCGTAGTGGATCGTGTTCTGAATTCATCCCTAATTCGCCTAGAAGTAGTCGACACTATCACAGTTACTATCCGAATTCGAACCCGAACGCTAAACCTTCCACCCACGAGTCATCCGATTGCTACCACCTGCTAACTAGGTAATAAAGTAGACGATGATCGCGGTGTTTGTGTTCTTGACCAACGAAACTTACAGCCGTGATTTTTTATATTTTCAGATCCGAGAGTTTTGCGAACGACGCACAAATATTGAAGAATTTGCAGGAAATTAAAATGCAAAGAGCGTCACATCCAAGAGATGGCGACACCAACGGTGGTAAATCCGTAAATATAAAGTCAGTCGTCGCCCCCTCATCGTTACATAGTTTTCCAATTAATAAGCAAACATTCGTTCGAAGAAACAGCGTTGGATTGCAAAAATTGAAAGAGTATCCATTGTCTGAAAGTCAAAATTCATCCGCCGAAACGCTGCCTAGTTCCGGAACAGGTGTGTAATATGTATTAGTAAATTAGTTCAACGTGAGTTTTTAAAGCGGCAATCCTGATGAAAAAAGTTGTAAATTTTAGGAGTCTGTACTCCGTACATATATTTTTTAATGATTTATCGGTTTCACGAACTCGGCGTCTATACTCAAAATCAGGCTGTTGGGCGGTGAAGGGTAAAATTGGGGTATTTTTTATGTAACTCAGTATACTCACGTCAACGACAATCTAAGAAATCCGTGAGGAAATCATCAGAATTGATTGAGCTTTTTTTTTTGCGTTCTTTTTTTTTTACCAATAAACCTTTTAATTTCATTTACTTGCTTTCAAAAGCGTGGATCTTGAATCGATTTTTTTCTGTTCTATTTTCATGTTTCTTCAGGTAGCACGGATGACCTGCTGGTAAACTGCCCCACCCCTGTAAAACGTCCAATCAACAACAAAGTGCTCGTCTCATTGGGCGCCAAATTTAGCAAAATGACGACTTCCGGTGGTGGTGGCAGCGGCGAAGATTCGCCTATGCGCAAAACATCAGTCTGCTCGCTGGACGAGATACGTCGCAAGGAGGAGATCGACTTACTGAATCGGGTGCTTAGTTCGCCGTCGCTAAAGAGTCCGGTGCGGACGCCGGTCACCGAAAACGATCCACTTGGCGCACTTTGTCTCGACAAAACGTTCGCCGTGACATCATCCGATGTCGCTGACGTGGTAACGTCGGAAAAGTTACCCGATGTGGAGGCGCTACGTAACCTGTCGTCGGAAATCGAGCTGGATCGTACGGGCGCGCCGGTATTGTTTGACCGACGCAAAGAAAAGTGGGACGTGAAGCGTAAGAGCGGCGTCGCCAGTTTGCACCATCGTTCGATGGGTAGTGGTATAGATCGCGTCGCGTCCGTCGAAAACGGCGTTGGCGACGATAGCATCGACGGTGAGGAGCTGGAGGAGGAAGATGAAGGTGAGAAACGTCTGAAGGAACTGAACCAGTCGGCCGGCGACACGACAATATCGCGTGCATCCACGCTTCCGGCCGACGAACGCGATCGCGGCAGCAGCGTCAGCGGTGGTGACCATGGCAGCCCTTTTAGAACGGGACTGGGGAACTTCAAATTACCATTTAGGTAAACGAACCGAACGAAATGAACGTTGAATACGCGCGTTCGTCCAGTCCAGTATAGAATGTAGCTTGTTTGAAAATTTTTTCGTTGTTTCTAACGTGATTAATGTCCCATTGGTTTTTTGCACTGTCTCACCTGCTGGAAATTTACGATTGAGTCGTACACGGCCTATAGTCGGCACCAAATAAGTTCAGCTCCGATGATTAAGACGCACTAGTGCAACGTTGTTTCTCACTGGCCATTCAACATTTACTCGTCATCTTCATTGGCCATTAAACGTTTGTATGTCGTATTGCCTATCTTCTTCAGAGTTATACTTATTTTGTGCCGAGTGTAATAATTTCCGCCTTAGTGTGCGAATTGAATTATTTGTTTCTGTCTCGTAGCTAATAGAAGTTTTGTACGCTTGGAGGACTATTTATCATCTCAGTCACTCGATCAGTGACAGTTCTAGCTGAAGTTGCTTTCCCCATCAAAAAAAAATTTGTACCTAATAATTAATAGACAGAAATTTTACTGGAAATTTAACTCATGAATTATTCCCTCAAAAGAAGATCTTTGCCTCCCTCAAATTTTAAACCCTAAAACCGCAACTGTCAATGAGTCGAAACTAATTTTATGCAACTCCGGTTCATAATAGCACGTTTTCTACACTAATTTTAGGATTGAAAGTTCATATTTTTGGATAAGAGGGCTACTTTTTGGTAAAAGAACCGAAAAATTCTAAAAATTGATCACATTTAAATTGTTTTCTGGTCCAAGGACCAAAAAATGAAATTTATAGATCCGAAAAGTTATTTAGAGTTGCGAATGAAACATCATGAAAATCTTGCTTGGAATACAACATTTTTATTTTGATAAAAACCTAATATGTTTCACTCGATGATTTCTCAGCTGCTATTGAAACTATAGAAAGCTGAAATTAAGGAGGAGAAAATTTACTCAGATTTTCCATAAATAATTTTTTTTTTTTATCGTCAATGGACTTCTTCATAAGTAAGCATTAAAAATAGCTTAGTAATTGAAAATTTGGCGTCTTTTAAATTGTTGTTTATTTCAAAAACTAACGAATGTAAAAAAAAATTTTCAGTGTTAACCTTCCTTATGTTTCAACGACAAATTGATTTTTGTTATCAGATTTCACTAAAAACGAAGACATTTCAAGTTAAAGGCGAGTGAAAATATTGAAAGAAAACAAACCCGTTTTTTCTCGATAACTTTTTCGATGCAGCTATACAGTATAAATGGGTTCATACAAAAATAAAGGCCATGAATTTCCCTACATAAACGGTTCTTTACAATTTTTTCAGAAGGTCAACAGCAACGTCGTCGTAGCATGAAGTACGGTGTGCATCAAGGCGGGAATGTTTTTGTTTGATCCAGTCTGAGTTTGCAACCCTTGTTTTCAGCTCGCGACCAAGAAAAAAAACAAAAACAACTTTCCCCTCTTGGCATACATTGTGCTATTTTAAGGAGAAGAAACATCACTGCCGCCTTCACTAACAAATAAATCAAATATAAGACTGATTTTCCTCCTGTTTTGGCACGAAGGTGTACTATTTTTCGGCTAAGTATCGGGATCACAACACGTAACTCATAAAAATTTGGGACATATTCTAAGAAATCAATCTCGGAAGTACCGAAATGCCTCAATAAAGTGGTTTATTTAATCATCTGGTCAGTTATTTTCTTCATCTAGAAATGAAGTCTGCTCGCAAATTCTTTCACAATTAGGTAATTACCTGAAAATTTTAACAGGTTTTCCGCGGAAACTTTGTCATTCAAAATTTATTTCTCGTTGAGGGTTAAAGTTTTGATATCTTTTGGGCTTTGACTGAAGAGAGATAATGGATTGCAGCTGTAGTGATGAGGAACGTAATCCTTCGTCAAATTTAGGTCACTTTTCTGTGTGGATGTTTAGATATTAATCAATGATAAAAACATGTATTTGTTGCCCTTCTTTTGCGTTAATTCTAATTCTTCGTAAACGAAAACAGTATCGATGTAAAATTTGTTACAACTCTCACTACATTCGTTTTAAGATCGTATTTCTCCGTAGTACCCTTAAAAGTTGATATGTTTGGATACTTGCTTCTATAAAAAATCATACGTGACTGTTTACCATGATCCGTGGTACTACTTGAACAATCGGCAAGTCTGCTAGCTTGTAGTCCGTAGTCTGTTTAGTTTCGAATCGGAACTCGGATAATTTTAATGCCTATTTGTTTTTGTTGTTTATTCGCACACTTTTAATGACTCAGAAAAAAAAAATGAATGAAAAAAAAACAAGCCCTTCTCAACAGCGTAAACTATTCCTTGATCACTGATTTACTTTTGAATTATCTATTTTTCCTCGCCGAAATTATTCGATCTCTTGAAGGCTGCTAATTTTTGAAAAATGGGTTCCTTCGAATTGCTTATTATTATCAGGCTGTCACGATTCAACCGTCGATTTATTTTATTTTATTATTGGTAACGTACCTATTTTACGTTTTCGTAGAAGCTTTTTCTTTGTAGTTGTATTGGAGCTTTGTTATTATAGCTTTCCTTATTGGCTCTTATTTTTTTGTTTTGTTTTTGTTTTTCTTTCTTTGTTCGTATTTCTCTGCTACCGCAGTCGATATTCGCCCTCCAGATTCAGTTTACGTAAGCCAGACACGGGTATTCGTTTTACCGCAGACATGCTCAATAGTGCGATCGTTAATTTCAGGTAGTTAAATGTTGCGTTGCATGTTTGTGCCGAGCATGTAGCTTTTAGGGTGCCAGTTTTACTACTCCAGTCTGTTTCCATTCGCAGTGAGCGTGCTTTCAATTTAATTTTTTTTTTCCATTGTTGCAGTCCAAGTAGTTTGACTTCGAAGAAATCGAACGAAATATTGATGGGTGGATTGAGTAGTCTTAAGAGTGCAGCGTCGACGATGGCGAAGAAAATTGACGAGTTCAAGGAGGCAATTTCGGCGAACGCTACTCCCTTGAAGGATGGGTACGGCGTTAACTTTTTATTTAGGAAATCGAAAATGGATTAACTTGACCTCCGTCTTATGAGAATTGATTTTATCTAAATGCGTTCGAACTATAGTAAAATTTCATATCCGTGATGATGAAATATATTAGCTTTTTTTGGGGGAGGGGTGTGGGGGAAGTAGTCCTGTTGTAGTTAAATCTTCACTTAATCCTTAGTGGAACCTTCAGGTATCGCATTATTTTAAGTATAAAACTTGCAAATGCGTGTAAAAGGTCACTGTATTTTGGGGATTCCCGATGTACCAAAAAATGTTCACTGCGTACTCTGCAAATTTATTCTACGCTGAAGAATTGGTAAAAGACCAGAAAACATAATTCTAGTTTGTTTCAAAATAACTTTGGATAATTTGAAAATTTATAAAATGGTGAGAGTATTTTCTCAGACGACTAGATTTTTCCTAAAATAGATTTTTTCTTCTCCCCTCGGGTTTTATTTTGTATCGAATACCTAATGTGTAGGTATCTGAAAGGTCAACTTGAAATCTTAGTCAATGAATTACTCGTAGTTCCATTCTGTAACTTCGGACCGAGGTATTGCGATTACCATATTTATTGAAATGATGTCAAACAAAAAATCACACTATACATATAGAACATTCTCATTGTCATACGGGTGTAGTCTAACTTGCGTCAGACATGTTCAAGGGTTCAAAATTAAACAAACTTGTTGAGTGCTGAAATATTGTGGAAACATTCACATACGTTTGCTAAAGATAGAGATTCTATGAAAATTTGTCTGAAATCGTACCTACATTAATTAGTTCTCGAGATATTGCTGAAATTCCTTGAGTAGACTAAATTCAGTCATTTGAATGGCACAATCCTAAATCGAATTTCAGTGATAGATCAATAACCAAACGTACAATTAAAGCCAAAGTTTCACAGGTTCTTCAACTAATATATGACGACGTTTCAACGAAACTTTAGTTCAATCAAATGTTCGTTTCCCGAAATATCCCAGAAATCCTGTTCAAATTCAAATGATCTGAATTAAATCTAGTTGAGGAATTTCAGAGATATCTCAAGAATTAAACGTAGGATTTCAGTCAAATTTTCACGGAATCTTTAGCTAATGTATGTCAATGTTTTCGCAAAATTTCAGTTTTCCATAATCATTAGTTTTCTCGCAATTATTAACGTAGCAGCAGCTCCGTAAGAAAAAGTAGGTTTTCAAAAAATATAAACTTGGTAGTAACTAAAAAGTTATTAATAAATCGTAATAAATATTTGTACCTGTTGGTCCAAAATTAGGCATTTTATTGGCAAAATAAAAACGAAAACAGTATTACCGGAAATACCTTACCACTAATCCGTACCAAAATTTATATCAAGTTATAATAAATCATAAGGAATTTTTGTTTCAAATTTCGTAGCTATTGGTTGAAAATTAGAAATTTTCTAGCTAAAACAAAAACGAAAATAGCTATACCGGAAGTACTCTATAGCCGATCTGCACCAAAATTTATAGAAAATTATAATAAATCATAATGAATTTTTGTTTCAAATTTCGTAGCTATTGGTCAAAAATTAAAAATTTTATAGCCAAAATTAAAACGAAAATAGCTATACCGGAAGTACCGTGTAACCGATCCACACCAAAATTTATAACAAGTTGTAATATATCATATAATAAATATATTTTTTGAATTTCGTAGCGATTGGTCGAAAATTAAAAATTTTATAGCCAAAACAAAAACAAAAATTTCCATACCGGAAAATTAGGGAATTAAAAAATTATAAAGGAAAACTTGAAAATTTTCAGTTCAAAATTTTAACATTTTCAGTCATTTTCAAATGGGAGTATTTGATATTTTCTCCCCACAAAATAAAATTTTCTGTTACGTCATAGCTGTCTATTAAAATCTTTATTGAATGACAATAATGATCTCCATGGCCTTCAAATCCTGAAATCATTAGACGGAATGTTTTTGTATATGCCCAATTAAGTCGTGTAAAGAAAACTATTAAATATAGGTGCTTCATTTAACCTCTGCTTCAAATTTTTAGAAAATAAGTCAGATATTTGGTGATGTTTTGTGGTATTATTGTGTAGCCCGTCTGTTAGATGGATACTTCAGCTTGTTCTTGATAACTTTGATTGTAATAGAATGATTGATCAGATTTACCCTTGAAAATGTAAAGGCAAGGAATATGGACATTTACTAGGTAGCCTCAATTGTGCGTATTACAAGGATTTTCCTTTTCCAACATGTGACGTATTTCACACACACTAGCATACATAAAACCGATTGAGCGTGAAGCAGAATAATATTTTATGTAATTACCTTCCTACGTATGACGTCATTTAACTCACACTAGCACACTAACGAAATGATCGAGCATACCAAGTAACCAAGTAGTATATATACCTTGTGTAAAAGGATATCAGAAATTTAGAATACTATCTCGCTAACACCTTATGACGTATAATGAAAAAGCTCCGCTCAATTACGTTTCTACTGCTATAAATCATGTAACCATGAACAATTCTGACGCGATGTTTTTCTTCCTAATATTATTCAACAAAAATGCTTACAATTTAAGCGAACAAGTGACAATTCGTTAATTTTTGATAATTTGATGAAATTTTACAAGGAGGAATTGAAATTATATATCAAGCTAAAAAACTAATGGTTGTAATGTTTATAAAGAATTTCAGAAAATGAAAGGTTCGAAGAGTAGCCTTTCAAAAATGTACAAGAATTGCTTATAATATTGACAAAAGAATTGAAGACGATTTTTGTTTCTAAATTTTGATTGAAGACCTATAGAAAAACTTTCTCATACGTTTGGTATTTTTCAAAAGCTCTTCAAATGTCTCCAAATAATATTTTGAAAAGAAAAAAATCAAAATAACGATTTTGTGCTTCATAATGACAATTTTTTCTTATATTGTGCAGCATGTGGGAAGGACAGTATTACGACGACGACCTTAATGATACCCTTAGCGTTCATAATGGCGTTGCCAGTTTAGGAGGCGACGAAGTGTTGGCGAAAAGAAAAATATCGAATGAATTTTCTCCGTCCTCCATGACGCAGCAGTGGGACTCCTGGGGAGCTAATTTAATCGAATTTTTCAGCGACGGTAGTCGAAAAGGCAGCACATCAAATCTTCAACCATTAGGTACGATATGCATTAGGTGCTTTAGATGTGATAAATACGAATATATGCAGTGCTCATGAATTTGATTGTGATTGAGATGTGGGTTTCGAAATTAATTATCTTGAATTGCTGAAACTCGTATCGTGATTTTTATCAGCAAATATGCCCAGAACATCGTTGTTCATTTATTCGCCCGCTTTGATTATTTACTTCCTGATTACAGGTGAAAATTCTCCATCCTCGTCACAACAATCTCTCGCGTTATTGAGCGAACGGCTGTATCCGAAAATCAATCGAGATAGCCGTATACCTGTCGCCATCGAGCTTATCATGACAACGTGTTCAAAATGCCATCATTGTTGCTCACTCATCTACGATGAAGAAATTATGTCTGGCTGGTTACCTGAGGATTCTAATCTTAACACTAAGTAATTATTTGACGAGTAATGTTACAGAAGTATCGAAGAGTGGCTGGCACGAGCGTACGTAGAATTTCAATAGGGAGAGGGTCGAACCAAAAAAATTTTGCTATAATTTTTCCGACCCGTTAAATGTATGTTTTCGAAGAAAATTTGTGAATTAAAATTGATCTGTTATTGAGACGCAGGGTCGGGGGTAACTTTGTTTTTTGTTTCATAACCCGAGGAAACTTTTGGCGCTACCAGCTAAAATTCATACATATGTAATATTTGTACACATTTCTATTTAATACGGTACAGATGGCAGTTTATATCCGATAGTGGTGAAACTTGGTACACTTATTTCGATCTGGTCAAGGTAGAACGCTAAAGGTTTTGGTCCCGATGGCCTGATGGTATATCCGGTACATCCTGGTAGATTGCACTTTTGGAGCTTTAATGATTCTAAAATGCGCAATTTTTAAGCAATAGGTTCGAAGTTTAGTACAGACATTAAATGTATGTTACGGGTAATTATGTGAATTGGACATTCATGTAAATACCCAGGCAATGACGTGAATGTCCAATAACTTCGAGCATTTACGTCATTGCTCGGGCGTCATTCACAAGAATGACCATCCACGCCCGGTCATTCTCGTTAATGACCACTTACTGGACAATCATTTATTCTTGATCCTAACATTAAAGGAATTTATCTTGTACCTCTACGTATGGTGGGTGGTTAGGTAAGGTGGGTTTTTTTTTTAAATAAAACAGAATTTATAGTACGCCTTTTTTATTTAAAAAAAAAAAAAAAAAAAAAAAAAAAAAAAAAAGTGAACCATCTTACCTAATCTCCTTTTAAACAGAATTTAATACTTGCATAAATTTATTTCAGCCCAATTTTTTTTTAACTGTCTATGCCCACTTCAACTGGCCAAGTATGATAAGATTGAAGGTAAAGCTAGAATGAAATTTCTGGGAGCTCGAAGTCTCGTCATCTTTTCCTCAAATAAAAATAGGTCGAATAATTTTTGTTGTGCATATTTTTGATTTTTTTCTGGGAAAAGGAGACTTTGGCAGGGTTTGGGGTCGTAGCTAAACCATGGTCTCAATTCAGCTTCGTTTGTAGATAATGCCAATGAACGTCCTCAAAATTCACAAAATTGCTTAAAATGAAATGGGTAATAACTTGAATGCCCCCTATGTACGAGCATTCACTTCATTTCTCGGATTCACGACATTGCCCATAACATAATTATATATTCTAACATTCTGCAAAATTTGGTTTCAATTGGCGTAACTGTTCATCCGTAGAGGTGATTTGAAAAAATCTCAAATTATTACTATGAAGAGAAGATAAATTCCAGATGAACTGAAGAAGATGGTCGGAAAGCCGCCCTGCTGTTATTTTATTTGCTAAGCAATCATTTAATAACTTGTATACGTTTTTTATTACTTCTCGATACAATTCATTATGAATTTCCTCAATACTTCATTTTGAAGGTACTTGGCTAATTTTTAGCCAGCATTCGGCCAAATATTTTGATTTTTTTTTTACCAAAGGGCACACGCCTCTCCCTACCTTCTTGCGTACGCTCTCAGTGGCTGGACGCTGAAGCCAGCTGATTACTGAACTCGATCACTTTTGGTTTAGCCTAGATTCGTGGTCTTGTTCTACCGTTTTTAGTAAACATCCAAAAGTCTTGAGCATACATTATTTTTCTACTTTTTCTTTTTCCTTTTAAAAATTTTGCCTCTGCATCTCGTTTATCAATTTGTCATAAACAATTAATATGAAAAATCATTTGTCTGTTCCAGTATTCATATTTTCGTCTTTTTAGCAAACGTTTTTCTTTTTCTCCTTATCTTTGATAATATTATTTCATGGCAGGTCTGCTGCACTTAGTTGCAGAGATGTTTTAAAAAGTTAATGTCCTTGTCCCCACCATCTTCAAATGTAATTGCCGTGAATATATTTTACGAGCAGCGATTAAAAATAGTACCTATAATAGTAAAAAAAAAATTTCTTTTCACCGTATAGTTCTGGATAATTTGAAAAACTCTTTTGTGTGGATAGTACGACATATTACATTACAGCTCGTTCTCTCAACATCTTGCGTTGAAAAATTAAAATATTCTACAGACTAGTTATCTTTTAAGATCCAACAGTTCTGTTGGTCTCGTCTTCTGAAAAATATTGTTTTTTGTCTTGTACTCTTTAGCCTATGCTCGCAAGATACATATCACGTTGACTTAACGTATCTAATTTACTTTACCTCCGAGTCACACATGTTTGATCACGTTAATTGTTCATTTTCTGAAGAAATTTGGGAGATAAAATTAGACGTTAATTCTGTTCTACCAACTTCATGCAATCTATTCCATGACAATTTATTGTTGAGCTGCACTTCCGTTTGCCTTGTTTCCACACAGTGTGAGTGCATCGAAAATTGGCTCTAAATTTCTTAAAATCAGCTGTTTTGGTAGATGAAGACTTCCATGTAGTGCATGAACATTTCAAATGGTAATTGCCCATGTGATGTATGTCATTTAATGATCAATAAACATTTCGAGTGTAGTTGACGAGAAGACGTTTTGTCGCCATTCTTCTGGACCACGTAATATTGTTTAACCGCCGTTAATATCAACATTTATCTGTTTTTCAGGTGTCCGTTCTGTGATAAAGCAACCGTACCATTTTTATACGTTACTGTGTTAGATTATCGAAGTAATTCTGAAATTTCTTCGCGTTTTACGAGCCAGGAAAGTGTTACCTCGTCGCTCGAACGAGTTCGGCGTAAAAGTTCATTCAACAGGCTCAACGCCTCCATCAACTCTATAGGTTAGTTGTGCTGTTAATTGTTCAGATATCTCCCCAGATTTTGAATTAAATAAGTTACGTTGGTACTAAAAAATGAAGACTAAGGCTGTTTCGGTTATTTTGCCTCGAACTGGAGTTTCGACGAATTTATTTCGCCACCTTCTTACTTGAATTGTTCGCTCATTTGTTAAAGCATCAACGAACCAAACTGGACGAACGACGACGTGAGTTGGTACCATCTAGCGATCTCTTAAACCTTTGTAGTTCTTTCATTAATGGCAACTTCTTCCAAATTGAAGATCGCAAAACATTTTTAATCGCATACCCTGAGAATTATCGCCGGGTGTCTGATTTGTTGTTTTTGCCTACTCGAATTCATATTCGATTTATGACGTAGGTGGCAGTCGAGCTTCAGTCGATTCGTCCGCCGTCGATGACGATCACAAATCAAAACACGTGCACACCTTGGAGCCGATCATCGTACCGTATTTGAATCCGTTGGTTTTGCGCAAAGAATTGGAATCCATTTTAAACGCGGAAGGTGATACGTGCCTTATGCGTTCGTCGTTTGTCGACGAACACCCCATCATTTATTGGAACATGGTAATACATACCATTCTTTCAATGTGTATTTTTTTTGGCACCCCTATATAGCTTATTTTGCTTGCCAGCCCTTGTATGTGTAACCTGTACTCCTCTCTTTAAGGTTTGGGTGTTCGAACGTATACAGTCATCGTCGCACGTCGTCGGTTTATGTCTTCAGGCGAACTGTGTTATGGGTAGTCGAGATATTTCATCGTTTCATGCATCGTGGGCCGAATGCGACCACAGAAATGTGCTGGTTCGAATGCTATGGGATAATCCTATTTTGTATGAAGAGGTACGCTTGGATAATTTATAACTCTGTAGAGTTTTATTCTTTCCAATTTTAAGGAAAGAATGGAAAAAGAAAAAAAAAGGCGCGAGTTCTGCCGGGGCTATACTCATAAAGGATTGATGTGTAAACTTAAAAATACCCGAATAACTTCTGACCTTGGGCTGTTCCCGCAAAATCTTAAGTTAGTAGTGTAGTTGTGTGCGTGAGCTTTGCTCACACCCACAGCCACACACTGACATATCAGGTAACACACACAAACAAGAGTTACAGTTATAAAAGATGTGCGAATCAAACGATTATAATTCTCTTTTAGCCCATACCACAGACTAAGCGCTAAGATGTTTACACATGAAAAAGAAGAAAAAAAGTGTTATTAGTTGGTAAAGTTCTTTTTGAATTCAAGGCGTAGGGTAAAGTCTTGTCCAACAACTCGTAAGCATATGAACCCACTTAAAGCCGAATACAAGAACGATATTAAATTAGTTTGTTAAGCATCTGCTTTCAAGGAAGAGGCATGTAAAACAAGCAAACAAACACTTCGATTTGTTTTACATGCCCCTTTCTTGAAAACTGATACTTCCATGCTGGTTGTTACTTGACTATTGTTCATGCATTCAACCTTTAAAGTTCACTTTTAAGTTACTAATATATGGGGCAATACAGAGAAAATTTGATTCTCAGAGAAAAAAATTTTTGGACTTCAAAAAGTTGAAAATTACATCTGGAGTCCATTAAGTAGGTTTTTTGTGAAAATCTACTTATTTTTATGCATTTTTATTTAAGTTACTAAGCAACAAACAAACACATAAGTTCAGTTTAAAAAACATGTAAAGTATTTTTAGTGCTACAATCGAGTGTGCTGTTTAATACCATGTAATACACAACATAATACGTTGCGGTTTGTTTTTAATAATGAAAGCGTATGTTTTAAAAATTCTTTTTAACGTAAACTGTTCTCTTTTGTAAATTCTGCATCCCTAAAAATCAGGTCAGAGGTTGGGAAAATCTGGAAATCCCCCATTCCCCCTCTGGTTTGGGCTAGGGCTTGTAAGTACAACAATAACCAGAACAATAACGACTAAAAACCTAAACAAATTGACAACACGAATTTAGGAACCAATAACTAAAACAAAAATATTTCACATAACGAATAACAACAAAATTCTGAAACTATTAAATAAAATAGTAAGTAGGAAGAATCGGTTTTTATTGGTTTTTATGAAATATCATTAATATTGATTATTTTTTTCAAAAATTACCAATTATCTCCTTGAAAATTATTAATTATCGATAATTTGACCTGGAGGAAACTTTTTTGTCTATTTTACTCTAAATTTTGTGTCAACTAATAACCAGTAACCAGATAAGTTGTGTTGGTTAACCAGAACAATAATATTGGTAACCAAATAATTACATTTTTAACCAATAACCAGTAACCAGTGTAGATTTTTATTGGTTCCCAATAACCAATAATCCCAAAAACGTTTTGGTTACAAACCCTATTTGGGCTGTCAATTCTAAATAAATGCGATGCGGTTGAAAATGTTTCAAAAATTGTGATCAGTCGGCTGACACGCATGCACTGGACAAGCAGTATGCGTAATCAGATATCATTCATGATAGATGCTTTTTTTGAAGGAGGAGGTTTTGGTTACTTTTTTGGTATTCAAAGTTAGCCATTTACTCAAATCAAGAAGTGATTTGATGAAGAAGGTGATGGTTTAGATATTTTGTTTCATCTAACTTGAATTAAACAGGAAATTAAAATAGAATTTTGATGTCATGGGGGAATAATGTACTACAGTAGGCGCCACTTGATCTGTCGCCTGTTAAAAAGGAGAAAGATAAGGGCAAATCATACTGATTTTTGCATTTTTAAAGTTAATTGGGTGATTTACTCAAGAAAAAAAAAAAAAACAGTTGGTATATTATATTTAGTTAAATTGTAGATTAAAAAATGGAAAAACTCGAATCACTGATTTTATTCAAAACAAAAAAGGATTAAATTTCCATTTTATTGCATCTTTCAATTTACAGTTTAATGAAATACGTATAGTAAATTATATCCAGTTTTTTGACAGGAGATGAAGTACACTTGTTAACATGTAGTAAGAGAGTGGAAGACATCTGACCATTTCCCACGTCCACTACTTTTGAGTTATTTCCATTTTGCAGAAAGCATACAAGAATCTTCAATTTTAGATGTAATAAAAAATATCAGTTGATATTCCAATTTCCTGGAAAATTTTAGAGTGAGGTTGACACATACTGATTTCTCCTCAGTATTTACACCCAGTTTTAGATGATACTATTCGTATTCCATATCCTTTTAACATTGAGGTTTTATCACGATAGCTACGGATTGTTTGATTTTTGAATGAATGAAGACAAATATTCGTCGAATGTGTTGTCTCGTGTATGCGTACTTTATTGCCATAATATGTATTTTCTGGTTTAGGCCTTACTAAATGGTAATAATCATAACTTTTTATTATTATGCCCAAAATAGGTGGGATATCCAATGCACGTGTTATGGAACAAAACCGATAAAGAAAGCGATCTGCTGAGCGCTTTGCTTACTGATAACACCACAATTCCCAAAAGGTTGCTAAATGTTTGCTCCTGCTGTTTTATGCTGTCGTCGTTATACTGACTGGTATGACTTTTTTTTTTTGCAGTCTTATGGAACGGGTTATATCTGGAATCCAGTGCTGCGACTTGGCGGATCCAATAAAACGCATAGCTGCCGAAAGACTGAAACTGAAGAGCCACGGAGTTAACCACAACTATTCCCTGTATCGGGATATACTTTTCCTGACTTTCGTGGCGATTGGAAGAGAGAACATTGATCAAAGTACGCTTTTATTCATTTATTATTCTCTGTTGTCATCCATTGTAAAAAATTTGAATATGAACCCGAAAGTTAAATTTTGAATTACTTCATTTGGATAAAAAAAAAAAATGTTTGCACCTTTTTTAGTACACGCAGCAGAAGTGAAACTTCATTTTTCCAATCAACCTTACTAAACACCTCCTCCCTTTAAGCTTGGAAGGCGTGAGTGAAATACAAGGTGCTTCATGAAATGTTCCCCAAACCAATACGATCGAGTGCAACTAAGAAAAATTCCTCTTACAATTTCTCCTATCTTCAGAGTTGAAGAAATCAGAAAGGCAGATTTCTTGACAGTGCCTTCATTTCGAGCGTATGCAAATTTCCATACTTCAACTGTTCGAAATTGTTTTTCGCGTCTGCTTTTCAGTTGAACACGTAGCGTACATGATGAACTTTTTTCCTTTACCAAATTTAACAATTGGATGATTTCAAATTTTTGGCCTGTAATATTTCTAAAATAAATGTCGAAGATGAGGAAAACGCGAGAGGAAGTTTTTCTTAGGCGTATTCGGTTGTATCCATATTTCAGGTTTAATGGAGAACATTTCACGAAGGCATTTCGCATATTTTTTAACGAAACAAAACCTTCAGCATTGCATTATCTACTTTCCCAGAGATTTCAGTTGGCAAACTCGGGCACGATATACGATTTCAATCTATTCAAAAATCAGTTTTAAAAAACCTCTTCGTAAAATTTTCCTAGTTACAACGTCGATCATAGCTTTAATTCAACATTTCAGGTGCCTTTGATCGCGAATACGTCGCCGCTTTATACAGTTTAACGCCCGCGGAACGGGAGTCGAAAATGTATTTACGTTGCGACAATCCGAATCTGAGTACACCAATGTACTTTAGACATTATTTTAAAGAATTAGAACTGTAAAAGTTCTTCTCCCATGTTGTTTCCCTCCTTTGTACTCTTTGTGTCCCGTGTATTTTAAACATTTAAAAACTGTCAACAGTACGTACAGCAAATTTTTATATTTTTAATCATCGTTGTTACTTAAATGGAAGAAAAGAAAGGAAAAATAAAAATATTTAAATATTAAAAAAAAAAAAATGTTCTCTGAATATTCAATACGTAACATGAAAAATATTTTGGTAAATGTATTATTTTTCCGTTTTTACCATTTTTCCGTTTTTTTCTCCCCCATTTTTTTTTTTTTTTTTTTTTGTTTATAATTGCTAAATATTCATTATCTGTTATTTTTTATATTTCTTAAAAAAGAAAAAAAATAGATTTTATCCAAGTTGTTTATATTTTCTGTAATAGTAGACGAAAGAAATCGAAAATATGTATTTCAATTATTCACTAGTTTTTTTCGTTTTCGCGCGTGATAGTAAATTAGTTTTTAATCAGAAACGAGAAATACTTAAACGTACATATTTATTTCGAGGGAAAAAAATGAATATATAACAATAAAATAGTATAAAAGTTGCGAAACTGCCGGTCGATTTTAAAGCGAAATCTCTACGATACTAAAAAGAAAAAAGTAAAAGAAAAAAGTTGATATTTGTAAACGTTTTAACGAGAAGTAAAAGGTTGATGCGTTTAACCATTAGTAGTAGGCGACGGTATAGGATAAAATTTAATAGGAAGAAAAAAAATTGAGAATACATTTAAGAGAATACCTATAAATAGATAATTTATGGCCTCATAATTAAAGTTGACTTTGATAACCGACTGGTTGATGAGATCATTAAATGATTAACATGGCTCATTTGTAAAAAAATTTACAGAGAGTTCTCTTCTGCCGAAGTAATAAAAAATAAACTTCATTTTAAAGAAATGTAAAAGATATTAACTGATGGGAGTCAGGTTATGGATTATCGCGAGTCATTTTTGAAAAATATGATTAATTTGCATAACTGAAGTCGTCATTAGTTAATTTTTCGCATTTTCAACGAGCGTCTTCTACGCTATTTAGATTTTAATTTTTTCACCGATTTCCGGGAAGTATATCGAGATCATCTGAAATCTTTACAACGATACGAGATGATTGAAGATGACTAAAATTGAAAATAAAAAAAATAAAAACTTGCGCAGCAAGCTTTGCAAGAAAAAGTAGATTTCTTTGTTAAAAATGACCTCTATCACAACATTTTTCTAAAAAAGTAATATATATATATATATATATATAATATTTATATTTTTTGTCAAAAATTACAAATATCACACAAATACGAAGCATGGGATAAAGTATACTGATTCAGTATCATGTTTTCAAAATATTTTATGAAGGAATTTTTAATTTTTGTGTCAAAAATCATTATTTTTTTGTGAAATGAAAAATTATTACAAGTTCTAAGTAGCACGATTTCAAATACCACACTTTCAAACCTGCCGAATAAAACAATAATGGTTGGAATAGTTCTAACGAAATCGAAGTTTATGGGAAAATTTCAAAATATTGGGCTGGGTTTGGTCAACGGTTTCAACTGCAAAATTTATCTTAAACGAAAAATAATTTTCAAATTATCGAATAAAATTATAATTCTCCAGGTTGATTGACGAGACCCCTCCAACAGCCCCAGGTAATGACCTATAATACCAATAGAAAACAAATTTGGATACTTGTTAGATGTACTTCAAATCAATACCAGTACCAAATTTTGTGACTACAGCTTGAAAATTACTCCTTTTCGAGCCATTAATCTGGCAAAAATTCAACAATATTGCCCTTACCGGACGTACCATAAGGCCTATCCGCACCACAATTAATACGTATTGTCCTTCATGTATATCTAATTTCAGACCTATCAATTGAAAATTGCGACCAGCACGCTGTTCAATACAAAATGCATACAAACTGACCTCGCAGACGAATTATCAGCCCGATTCAAACCAAAAACTATGGGGTTCCACCTTGAGTGAATTCGAATAAATGTGTTCCAAATTTCGAAGCCATCCGATCAAAATAACGCCTGGAAATGGACTCAACGCAAAAGGGGGTACATGTAAAAAAAAAATTAATTCACAAAAATAGTGCCAAAATGCTTAGAAAATCATGAAACGAAAAACGTACCCATTCCTGCTTCTGTCAAGACTATTTTAATTTCAAAAATTTACTTTAAAAAATGTGAAAAGACGATTAACTACATAAGACAACGTTATTCAAGATAGAGGGTACCCAAAAGCCATAGAAAAATACCACCAAAAACTTTCATGGGATTGAATACGGTGCATTAGGTGAGTACAATTTTGTTCGACGTTAATATATGATCGTAAGTATATTCGAGCATAAACAAATTTCAATCAAAATAAGAAAAAAAGCTATAAGATGAGGATGAGTATGAATGTTGAATATATTGGGGGTTTTTTTTCTAGAGAGCATGTTTTCTTTATTTTTACTTGCTTAAAATGGATTCAGCACATAAAACGAAGTAATTCTGAAAGTATTACTCGTAATTGTGGAGAAGTCACAAAATTTTCCGGGCAGCTTGCGAAGAAATTACCTGCCACCAAATAATTTTATTTAAATAATGACAAAAAGTACTTCAAACGAGTAAAAACTGGAACTTCAATTTGACGAAAGAAAAAAGGGTTTATTATAAGATTTTTAAAATTTTCATCCGCGACTGGAATTGGCAATGAAAGGTGACTGGCAAAATTTAACTTCAATAGGTATTTAACACGATCGGAACAAGAACCAAAAACGATTTTTTCCACTCTCAAATTAAATGAAGTGTAATTAATGAGCTTTCATCGATACAGCAATCAATGCTCAAAATCTTCAGGCAAGATGATGATGGTGTTACCTGTTGAGAAATTGTACAAAAAATCTGCGCCGCGGTAAAAGTGAAGTGAACGGTACCGAAAAAATATCTTCGAACATTGTGTATTTTTTTTACGCCCCAAGCTATAAGGCCTGTTATTTTGGGCAAAAAAGGGCAAGAACTGACACTCGTAGTTCCTGCACTACTTCACAAATTGTGTTCTTTTGGAACATAAAGCAAAGTACTGCGCGTTCTTTTGAATTTAGAGCAAACTTAGTTCACATAAAAGTGCAGAAGGTGTACACAATTTTTGCATTAAATGAAAAAAAAGGTGTAGAAAAAGTGCTAAGAAAGTTCTCGCCCTTTCACATACTACGAATTGGAAATTCGTCGTACAACAAACTGGCAACTGATGATATTTGTTTTTATTTTATTTTGCTTGCACTTTCTCATAGAACGTTCTTTTGATCGTAAAAAAATTAGGAAATTTTTAGCACTTTCTTCACAATTCCCTGTCCCCATTCTGAACCCAACTTAAACGGAGTTCACACGTTTTAGGCGAAAAGAACAGACCCAATGATTTATGTTAATATTTTGCATTCAAAGATTCGCAAGAGGCTATATCTACGAAAATATTAACAACCTCCCGCGATTATGTACGAGTAAAACTTGAAATATTTTTGACAAGTTTTCGAACTCTTCGGTTTCTTTTAGCATTCAGAGTCGTACTACGATCAAAACAATCCGAGCATTTACAATGAAAACCTCAATAATATGCACGATACAACGATAATAAACGCAGATAAAACTCTTTTTTTGAGAATACAATAAAATTTTCAGCGTTGTTTTTGGGTCCAATCGCGTGTAAAATGATTAAAGGATTCGAAAGGAAAATTGTAGAAATAAATTTCCCCGAGAAAACTTCAATTTACGAGTGTGTCCACAAAAACCAAATAATAACAACCGGGTCAACCCAAATTCCTAGATACACCCATAAAATTTTTTGTTCAAGAACTCGCTTGGACCTGACCACTTGCTTAAAACTAAAAGCCACCTTAAGAAAGTAAAAAACCCTTTTAAAATTTTTCCAGGAGGTAATACTGGAAGTATTATAGTCGACTCTCGTTTCCTCTATCATGTAGGCTCATTATACAAAACATTTCAATTAGGTAGCGTCGACTTAAATAATGAGAAATTTTAAAAGGGTTATTTTATTTTATTTTTTTGAAGTTAATTCAATTTTTTATCAACATTTTTTTTAATGCTTTTTCGCTTCATTTATATTCGCAATTAGCGGCAATTTTACTCTAAAATAAACGGTTTTTCAAATATAACTCAAAAAAGATTTAAACATTCGACGATTCCAGAAAAAATTGAATGGGACTATCCTGGCATCAGCCTTTATCATTTAGAAAAAAAAAAGTTAACTAAGATTGGTACCTAGGGTAAGAAGTTATGCTGGAACACACACACACAAATAAAAACCCCAAACGGTTCGATAAATTGATAACGTCCACCTTTTCTCGAAATCGATCATAAAATAATTCGAATCCAAGATGCAGCTTAGCCTTAACATGCAGTGATGCAGAAAAAAAAAACAAAAAACTGAACAACGTTCGAAACAATCAAAATCTGCGAAGAGTTTAACGAGAAATCGAACGGTATTCTGCTCTTTCTTTTTAAGCAGAATTTGTAGACTAGTATGGATAATCAGCTGATTTCTAGCAAATCTTGAAAAAACTGATTAACAAGGACAACACTCTCCATCGTTTTCCGAGATAAAATGTCCATTTCGATTTTACACATAAAGTGGATCTTCTTTCAAAGAGGGTTGTGGTTCAATTAAATTTAGGAACCACTGCTCTAGAGGCATTACTAAAAAAGTAAAAGCCATCGATAAAGTATTTTCAAAATAAAGTTTAATTTTGAATTCGTCAAAGAGTGAAAATTGACAATAATGATAACAGCTTGTAAAACCAAGTTCGATCGACGTTTCTTACACACAGTAACTGTACCTATAGATTACTGATATTGTGCAATCAACAAAATCTAGAACATTGCTTTAATTGTTTGTGAGTACATCACAAAAGCATTAAGATATTTTTTCAAAACATTCTTTGTTTAACAGCATTTTTTTTATGAAGATAAACAATTAATCTAATCAGTTTATAATGCACAATATTTTAACGAATTACCACACAGAAAATGGTACGATTCTGGATTTTTGAATTTTGATCTTTCCACATTACATTACACACCTTTTTTTTTGGAGGGGGGGAAGGGGGGCACATTCAGTTCGCCAACTGGACAAGTAAAACATAGTACGTACAATCTACAATTCAAAGAAAAACTATACAACGTCGATTAATGTAATCGGAAGACAAGTTTGTTAGTAAATACATTATTTACAAGGAAGAGAAAAAAAAACTCGGGGGCGGGATTACGATCACAATCACACAGATAAAATTAAAACTCTTATTTAAAATCTTAACGGATACAAATGCATCGAATTCACTGTTATTTTAAAATATAACTGGCACAATGTAAAAATTCTCAAATCGGGGAGAACGACCAATGCGAGACACATATACAGAAAACCAGGACGCAACGTCCAAAAATGACGAAGCTGAAATAAGTTCCGAAGTAAGCGATATTAATTCTACGAGATATATTAAGCTGAAATAAACTTTACGTTAAAGAAGTTAGTTTCGTATAGAGAAGCCAAAAAAACAGTGCTGCAAAAATCGGGGGTAAGGTCAAACATTTTTAGGCTTCTCAGCTAGATTAGCGATGGAATAACAGAATAACAATAAAATAGGCGGACTTGATGCTACATAAATTCCAGGCGTCAAAACAATACTAGTGACCAAAATTCAGATACATGTAGATGAAGTAAGAAAAACATTGGCTTGGAAACTACGAAATACAAGTAATTCGATGAACCTTACAGTTCACATAACTACATGGCGCCGAAACGAAAAAGATTAATGGATAAATTTTACAAATTCTGCAAACATGATTCTTATTATTTAGAACAATGAGTTTATGGACGCCTCTGATGTTTTTTTCAGGCATGACATTAACATAATTCCGTAAATAATTATACACATACGTCGTATGCTTTAAATTGGGCACGGACAGTTTCAAAGTTTCATTCAAATTAAATTAAAATCGTTCTCCATTAAATCTCAAATTTGTGTGTCATATGGAACCACGCAATTTTCCTACCTCAAAGACAATTTTTCAAGATTTTTAATCGATGAATACTCTCGCCTTAGTAAATCCATGAAAATTATTTTAATCTGAATTTTACTTACTATATAAAGATAATTAGTGAAAATGAGACCTCATTAAATAATTACAGTTTAAAGATTTCTGAAATATGCGTCTCACAGATGGTAATGGTTACTCCATTATTGCACAAATGAATATGTTACATTATTCATTGGTCCGGGTATCTTATGCATAGAACTATTTACATAGAGGAAAGGGAGAGAGAGAGAGAGACAAAACATAAAATAGGCATACGAAAAAGAAAAAAAGGAAAAAAAAACAGATGGTATTATGATATGTACCTTCACGTAATCGTCATCAACATACATAAGTATACAAATAAAGTTGTTCCTATAACAATGTGCATCGTAACAGTTTGCGATGAGGTCGTCGTTTGTGTTTCACATTTTTTTCCTTATCCCTGCGTATTTCGCGCACAAGTGTATAAAAAGCATCATCGACACCCATACGAGTCTTAGCTGACGTCTCTACGCACGGTATACCGTACTGACGGGCCAATTCGCGTGCATCGTTCATTTGCACCGTCCACTGTTGCAGATCACATTTATTGCCCACCAAAACCATTGGCACGT
Organism: Ericerus pela; assembly: GCA_011428145.1. Lineage (NCBI taxonomy): Eukaryota > Metazoa > Arthropoda > Insecta > Hemiptera > Coccidae > Ericerus > Ericerus pela. The sequence goes on from WOFM01000339.1 coordinate 689,815, forward strand.
CTTCGGCGTCTTTGACGCGTTTGATTTGTTCTCGGTAAGTAGATATATCTTCAAAGGACTTTGCATTGTTCACGGCGAAGACAAGGAGAAATCCTTCACCAGTACGCATGTACTGGTCCCGCATCGCTGAGTACTCCTCTTGACCAGCTGTGTCCAGTATGTCCAACAAACACGTTTCGCCGTCAATGACGACTTGTTTGCGGTAAGAGTCTTCAATAGTTGGATCATACTCGTCGACGAAATGGTTCTGTATCAATTGTATTGTTAACGCACTCTTACCTACACCACCAGCACCGACCACCACCAATTTGTATTCAGTCATCACTCTTCGTGGTCAAATTACGCGTTTCATAATTAAAATTTGCTCGAAATGAGTAGGTGAAAACAATATTGCTACGATGGTTGATACTTCTGATATGACCAAGGAGTGATGAGATTATCGATTAGTGATTACCAACGCACAACGCATTACAAGCGGGCCGCGGCCTAGTGTGCAGATGTTTCTTATCTAAATTTACTTCGCTTTTATTGCCGTGAGATGATAAAGACATACGTATAAATAAGGGATACAGATTATTAAAACAATTCTAGCAATAACGATACGCGAAGCACGAATATAAAAGTGAACGGCACGCTGAGTCGCTGATTAAAATTTTATTTTTAGGTTATTGAAAGGGTTATTGACTATTTTGTTATGAAAGAAGTAATATAAACTTATCGATAGACTATATTGATGTCTCGGAATATCGATGTTCTCTGATTAATGAGAGAGAGCGGTGTGGCTAGAGCCTTATAGATACAAGTACGGTAATATGCCATTTTGTATCCACAGTTTAATTCACATAACCAGTTCAGAATTTTAAGCTGTATCTAAAGAACAAATGGCACGATTTCAGCGGGATTTTCGCCGAATCTTTAACAAACATATCTTAATGTTTCACCAAAATTTCAGTTTTCTACAAACAATGGATCTCTTGCAATTGCATTCCATAAAGTTCATTATATAGTTTTATCCTATAACATATAACATTGTCTACTATAAATTGATAAGCAGTTGGTTTCTTTGGCCCTTCAAACTGTTAGGCGAAAGTAGATTTCAAACAAAACAATGAAAAAGCTTTATAAAATTAATAAAACAATCTAAAACTATAAAAAATTTTGAATTTGAACATGAACATCAATAAATTCCTTTAAGTATGTATGTAATAGAGGGCTGATTTTCCTAGTACCATTCTTCGATGATAAGAGTGTTTCTGGGAATGAAATCAATAGCTCTGTTTGATAGGATCACACTAACATACACCAACTTACACTGGTAGAGATATTCCACAAATATTCAAGTAAAACTTGACCCAAAGTCATATAACATTCCTACATTTTTGGAATCACCCTCCTGGTGTAAGTTGGTGTAGTCCTATCAAACAGCTACTGTAAGATGTATACCTATATATATATATATGCTTCATTCCCCAAAAACACTATCTGACAATGACTATCTATAGAAATATCATACAAATCTCCCCTCCATAACATATTATAATATACTCAAAGGGGGAAGTGTATGCTGCTGAAAACAAGAAAGTTTAGGTAGGTAGATTATATAATGTATACATCTGTGAGTAAAGTTATATAGACTATTTAGACAAGTTGGGACGCTACTATCAAGCCAATGTAATAAAATTATTGTCAGTTTGTAGTTTGGACAAATTATCCCACTAGTAAAGGTAAGCGTTGTTTGCAATTCAAAGTGAAGGGAATTGAATTGCAAACAACACCAGCACTTACTTGGTGGGTTAGTGGGACAAAATTTTCCAAATGACTTTTGCAATGATTTCTCATCAGAGTGCATCAACTTATCTAATTGTCTATATCAGTGTTAATGTTGGAACTCCCAATTCCCATTTCCAGGAATTTCATGTTTAGTTCTAGGCCAGAACTTCTCAGGAATTCCTATTTTTGTATTTTTTGGTATTTTTGAGCATAGATGAAGACTTTAGACAGGCACATGCAGTATATTTGAAAACTAGTTCAAATTTAACAAAAATTACCTGATTAGCACAGGTATCAAGGCACAAAATGCATTGCATCGGTGCCCAAATGTTCTCTTTTGAAATGCAATGATGTCAAAATACCATTAAATCATTTCTCAAATGCAGAGGTGGAAAGATTTTTTGTTTTCTAATTTACTCAAGTTCTACTGTAAGGAAATCAACATGGATAGTTAAAATATGAAGTATGAGGGTGTGTATCCATTTTCACCAAGAATTCCTAATGATACTCCTATTTCCTAAAAATCACTTGAAAATTCTTAGCCAAAAATTTCATTCCCAGAATCACCCAATACTACTGGTGAGAATGGTGAAACTGCCACCATTATATGAAAAATATATAGGTAAGGTGATGAGAAATCAAAATAATTGGGTACTTTAGGTGGTTATCTGTTGGAAAATATGGTTTTTTTCAATTTTATTTATTTTAAAGTTTTCATAAAAAATAATTTCAAATGTTTTCTATATTTTAAGCTTTGATAGTTATCAAGAACTTGAATTCCTCCAGGTTTACCCTTCATATTTCATGCATTCATCTTTGGAAGTTCAAAATGAGTGAAATCATGTATGAATTGTATCTGTGAAGATCAAAGTCACAAAGATGAGAAATTGAACGAGCTAACTGATGTTTAGAAAACCACCATTAGAAGAAACTTGAACAATTAAATAAAGATTAAAGACAAAATTATTGAGCTCAAATATATTGCACATCAAATAACATATTTATGTTGATTGATCACAACCATAACTCAACTGATGAACAGAACGTAGTTATGTTGAGTGCTGCGAAGAAGCATAGAATCACAGACAATATATTACAGAATACATAAACCTGTTAACAAGAACAGCTTATCTCAAATGATTCAAAGTGAGAATGATTCGATTAATAAATATTATAATCTCACAGTATCTCTTGATTATATAATGGTAAAGCACTCCAGCGCTCCTAATGTAGTGGTAAATTCACAATATGAATCCAATTATCTGGTTAGGAATAGACAAACAGAGGTACAAATTTCATTATAAGAGGTTCATTATACACAAACTGGATAGAGAATATATTTTTAAGAGTTCATTAGAAAACTAGAAATTTAATATTGAAAATAATTTTTTTCATTTTGAATATTACTTTTGGACAGGTGATCACACCTAGCTAGGGGGCTACATATTGTACACATAGCTCAATTATAAGTTATATAACTACATATACGTTGGGTTCCCCTTGATATCTTCTTTTCAGACCCTCACTCCTTCATAAGTTTTGCCCTGTTCATTTACAATACCAATAACTAGGGGCGGGTTCGGAATGAACAACCATAACAAATATGGTTGTTTGAAAGAACTTAAAATATTACCCCAAGTTTACCCAGGTCAAAACGAATGATTTCTCCCTGTCAGGGTAAATAATTAAAACAACAGATTGTTATTAACCATTCCAAATTTGTTATCAAAATAATACTGCATTAAGCAGTGAAAATTGTAAAGGTAATTTTCCACCCCACTATTTACTGGAATAAAACAACCTGTGATTCTGAACAGTTGGAATGTGTTTTTTATTACCCAGGTGTTCATTCTGAACTGACCCATTGTAATGATAATTTCATATAATTTCTTATTTTAATATATAATTCTTATTCTACCAACAATTATTCCTCTATTTCATTTTGTCTATAACCTCATTCTCACATCCTGTCTTAATGACGTCACCTTTTCCAACTAATATAATATTCTCTTACTAAACATTATGATGTCATTTATTCCATGAATACAAAATACAACTCTGCAATATTCCTAATTCCTCTTAAAATTATAACTACACCCACTTTATGTCATAAGCATGTTATTCTATTAGTTCATTCTAAATTACGTAGATTATATCAACCAATCACATTGTATATCTCCCACGACACCAATGTATAATTCATTTGAATCCATACCCTTAGATTTAAGCCTCATCACTTACCAATATCTTCTCTTGTACATTACATTACATCTCATATTTTCATGTACACACAAAACATATACACCATACAAAAATAATATATGTGTCGTGTACTTTTTGTAACAATTATACAGTTACAAAATATTGGTGCCCGAACCACGGACAAACGAATCGTGAAACGTGAATAAAATTTATTTTTCAAATACCAGTGCAACATAAAAATAAATAAAATTTATTATTTAAGAAAGACAGTAATGTCAAAAAAAAATGATTTTTTTGTCATTTTTTTCTGAATTTCTAGAAAAAAACTTCGATGTATCAGCCAGCAGCAACTTTGTCCGAAAAAAGTAGGTTTTTAACAAGCAGAAAATATAGTTACTAAAAAGTTAATAATAGATCATAATTGATGATCATATTAAATTTTGTAACTGTTGACCAAAAATTACAGTTTATAAAACCATTACCTCTTTGAAAATCAAAACAAAATGAATTTTATGGAAGTACCAGTCCAGCTAATCCACAAGAAAATTGAAAGCATGTTAATATAAATTAAAGAAAATATTTTTTGTAAATTTTGTAGCTATTGGACATTGGTTTAACCGAAGAATTTTATAGCCAAAATAAAATCAAAAATAGTTTTACAACCTGACAGATCTATACCAAAATTAGTAGCATGTTAGAATAGATTGTATTAAGTATTTATTCCAAATTTTGCAGGTACTAAACATTTTGTTGCAAAAATAAAAAGAAAACTCGAATGCAGCAAGCCTCGCTAGAAAAAGTAAGTATACGAGAAAAAGAATTATAATTTTGACACCCATTAATTGTCTACAAGTTTATATGCGCTAATGGTATGTTGTTATTGTACGAAACATGTTAGCTGCTGACAAAATATTAGACAATTGTAAAATGTAAAAGCATTTTTCCTTGAAAAAATGAAAAATAAATTTAGATGATAAAGTATGGTACATCATCGTACAATTTAAAATAAAACCAATGAAATATAATAATGTTATGAAATAAAAAAGAAAGAAAACATGAGCATGTAATTAATTTTTGTAAAATGAAAAAGTTTAAGAAAATTAGAAAAAAGACGAGAAAAAAGCTTTACTGGAAGTACTGTCCAGTCGATCCGCACCAAAATTGATAGCATGCTACAATAAATTTTAATGAATATTTATTTCAAATTTCGTAAATATGGTTCCAAAATTCCGCATTTTATGACAAATATAAAAACAAAAATAGCGGTACTGGAAATATCGCCCGGCTGATCCGCAGTCAACATTGGAAGAGTACTGCAACAGATAAAAATAAATATTTATTCCAAATTTCAGGGCTATTGGTACAAAACTGAGCATTTTATAGCCAAAATAAAAACAAAAATAGAGGTACCGTTAAGCCAATCCGCATTGAAATCAATACGTCTGGTTATTGGCTCAGTAAAAATGTTCGTATCAAATTTTGTGAATATTGGACAAAAATTGCGACCAGTACTGTGGGAATAAAAAATTGACTATATGTATGAATTTGAGTTATTGGTGCCAAAATTTTTCTGAGATCATGAAATGAAAAATTTATCCACCCCCAACCTTGTTGGCTGATACCACGTAGAGTGTAATAGGTAGATTTTCTAAAGAAAACCTACTTAAAAATAGTAGTACTGGAAGTACCATCTGGCTGATCTGTGACAAAATTGGTAGCATGTTAGAATGGATCAAAATAAGAATTTTTTTCTAAATTTTGTAGCAATTGGTCAAAAATTAAACATTTTATAGCCAAAATAAAAACAAAAATAGTGTTACTGGAAGTACCATTTGGCTAGTCTGCACTCAAATCAATAGACCAGGTCTTTGGCTTAGTACTAATGTTTGTTCCGAATTTTGTAACTATCAGATAAAAATTACAACTTGTACCAGGGTAACATGAAAATAACCAACACGTATTATATAAAGTTGGGTTTTTGGAGCCACAATAATTTATATGTAATGAACCGAAAAACTTACCTACCCCCACCCACAAATTGTCTCATTGGATCAAGATTAGTAAGTAGATTTTTAATGAAAACCTACTTTTAAAACAATGAAAACTTTTTTCTTACACTTGTACATAGCATTATCTGTTTATAGATAAAACAAAATGAACGAATTCAACTGTTTAATAGGTAATCATCGAATAGAATGTTACAAATAGTTACTGGAATAGTAAAATTAATAAAAAACAATAGAAAATTTAAGTTAATAATCTTCTGAATTCTTGCAATATTGTGGCTAAATCATTAACTATACTCTGGTTTGTTTTTACGTAGATTCTAAAATTTACTAATTAATGCCGTGATTACAATTTTAATTTTTTTTTTGATCTTTCAAATTTTTTTTAATATAAATGTGCTGTAAAAATATTTCATTTTACTGTCATCATTTGGAGGTCTTTATGCCACAACACTAACTCGCAATAGCAAATCAGCGAGATGGCCCAGTTCGACTTTAACTACATATTATAAGATACCAGGACTCACAAAATGATCAGAATGAAATTTATTATTTTCATTTTTAAATCCTACTATTCTGGACAATGGTTACCTACTTATATTATCCTAAACAATATTTACTAACCTGAAACAGTAGAAACTAAAGTAAAATGCATTACGAAAATTAAGGCCCTAAGTCTGAGTGATATAAGGAAATATTTTTATTTGTATGTCACTCAGACTTAGGCCTTATTTTTCGTTATTTTCTTATCCACCATTCGATCATTGCTCATTAATTTTTCATTTTTCCAAAGAGAGTACCTCTGAAATCAAAAGCTCGACAACAAAATAGCTTGATTCTTTGTTTATAATAACTTGGAATGTATCAAAACATGTACAACTAAGACTTTTTACTAGCAGGTACGCGCATAAGGGTGATAAGAGATGAATCGCCTTTTTGTGTTATTATATATACATATAGTAATAATAAGTATGTAAAATTCACGAAAAATCGAATAACACAAGATGGTGGCTCGTCTCTTATCACCCTCAGGCTCATACCTGTTAATACAGAGCCTTAGTACAACTAGTTGCCCTTATTCGATATATTTTTCAAGATTCAAGGATTTTAATTTGATAACATTTTTGTCGGAGAAATTAATGTGACCATGAACTTGAAGATGCTGCCTATAATACTCAAGCAAAAAATAAATAAATTAAATAAAAATGGAAGTTTTTTCCAAAAGATTATTAGAAACGAACAAAATACAAAAAAAATTTGAATATGTTTTAAAAAAATTACAAAATGGACACATCTCCATAGATTATTTACATTTAATCTAAATTTAAATTCAGTATTATCTTCTTTATTCGCATATCTTCTTGTTACTTCATAAAACTTGACCAACAGATTTTAGGCTACGCCTACGAAACCAACGACAAACAGCAACAGAATAAGCACTCACTTGGACAGTAAAAAAAATCATATAGCCATTTCTATTGAAATAGTCGGAATAAAAATACGAAAAGTGTTCCTAATTCGAAAGAAAGTACTTGTCTTCATATTCCACAACAAACAACATTTTGGTCTGAAAATTATAGGAACAAACGTATGTTTACACTGGTTTGAAGTTGCTGTTGATGCTGGCTGTCAGTTATGTAGTAGCAGATGAGTTGATTGACAAAACTTTTCACACAATTTTTGGATACACTTGAGATGTTTGAAAACTTGAAATTACTTCGTTTTCAAATAGACCTTTTTGAATTCAGTTCAAGTCTAATGTTATACGAACTATAAAAATATAACCTTTCAAGAGAAAAATTCGTGTTTACAAAAAGAAAAAAATCAAACTGAAAATTTGCCTTTTATTATAATTAAGAATGATTAAAATGGGTAGAAATAGACATTAAGACCGCGAGCATGACATGAGCGTTGAGCTTTGAGCATTGAGCGTCACCGGGTAAAAATGCTCAACTCTCACGCTTAGCATCAAAATTATTTAATAATGAGCGTGAGCGTAAGTTTTAACGCTCAAGTCGTGTCCGAAGCCTAAATATAAAAATACAACATTAGAAGTCGAGAAAAGAGAAGAAAGAAAAAACATCAATAATGGAAGATAAAATAAATTACTTAAATATATGGGGTATTTAATTAAAAAGAAAACTAAGTATTTCAAAAATCACAAAATTAAAATGAATAACGATTTTAAAAGTAACACAAACATAGGTACAAAAGAGAAAAAACCTATGCGTTTGACACAAAAAAAAAAAAAATGAAAAACGAAAAAAAATAAATAAAAACTTATATAAATACTAAAAAACATTTAATAAAATTATTACAGCAAAGAGCATAAAAGAATTTGAACTATTGGTTTCTCGAGAAAAAAAAATTAATCTAAAAAAAAATCTTATAATTATAAAAATAACTTGAAAAGTCGACAATAAAATGCTTTAAAATATGAGTAATTTTCTTTTCTTCCTTCAAATGTAATTGGCTAAATGCAATTGAGGCAAAAAAGTAAAATTTCTAATTTATTTACAATTAATCAAGACTGATTTAAAATCCCACTTCATTACTTTTACTCTACTCAACCAGACGAAAAAAAACTATTTTTTCTGTTCTTATGGGCACAAGAATTAAAAATATCCCCCCTCTCATATGAATCACAACAGTTTAAAATGTATTAATTGCAATTTATCTACTGTTTAAGCTAATTTGATAGATTGACGAAAAAAGGAATAAAATAAAATCACAATAATTGAAAATTATCTAAAATAAAAATATAACATTATCATAAGTTGATTGAATTATGCTGGCAGAACATACTTCTATATTCTTCACACATTAATTGTGCACAGAGATGAGCACGATGGTAATATTATAATAAGTAATCAATTTAAGTCGAAAGATCGCAGAAAGTAAGATCGCAAATGTTGTGAACTATGTCAATTGAAAATCGAATTTACTTTAAAGCTAATTAAAAAATATAACAATTCAAGTCATAGCGACAAACTGTTATTTTTAACTGAATCTGAGGGAAAACAACCACTGCGAGAAAAAATTTGTTTCACATTTTCGGCGATTCGCATCGGTGCGGAATTTATTCACATTTTGCATGGTGTCCCTCCTCCCTACCGCCGCCACAAAAGCATCATTACAGATCACAACCTATTACATAAGATAGAGCCATTTTTATAGACTTATTCACGTCATATCAACCAAACCTTCTTTTTTCGATACAATATTTTAAGAGCAAGAATTTCTGATACCAAAAAAGAGATAGAATTGGTATAGAGTGATCCAACTTGTTACTTGTTTTTGATTGTCACTGGAAAGCCAAAAAATCGTCGACGAGGGTCTTAAAAAAGAATGCAAAAATCGAAAAAAATGGGGACAAAAGAGAAGCATAGTTCAGTTGGGAGAACATATCTTTAAATGGAAATGTAGAATTTGAATAAAAAGAAGTGAATGATACAGTGCAGGCCCCATTTTTGCAACCTACTTCACCGACCGATGAAGTGTAACAGGCAAAACTAGGGTACTAGCAGCTTAAATGACGATATGGCTCTTTCTTTAGTTAAATTAAGTAGAACGTTAAGAGCGAGTAAAATGATGATTGGGCAACTCGAATTACTGAAAAAGTTCTGGTACAAAAAAAAAAAAAAAAATCGAGAGAAAGACTATTGCCGACTTTTTAGTCGTAAATTTACCATAATTATGTTGGAATAAAAATCAACAAAAACATAGAAATACTCAAAAATTAAGTATTAGTGTTTGAATACTGAAAATACTTTTCATCCTACCTATTCGATGGGACAGCATTCAGCAAAGATGGAGCTATGGGATTCAATTACGTTTAATTTTGGTATACGGCAGTAGGCTAAATTTTACAACTACAAAATCATAGATATAATGCCAGCTAAAAATAAAAACATCGTAATCAAGCACGGCAGTCTTACTGTATGCGACTCGTTAGAGCCACCACATGCAAATGGGAAATAAATTTTTGAACCCCATTGCTTTTAGAACAAAATTGAGTTACGTGAGGTTTTCTATACAGAAGCATGATTTTAATTCCTAATCAATAGATTATGATGATTAAAAATATCTAATTGTAAAATACAACTATAAGGTTCATTGATCTAATGATCATTATTGATCTTAGATTATGCTCATCTCTGTATTGTGTCATATTGGTTAAGAGAAAAGGAAAAATTAAATATTAAATGAAACGTTTTTCGGTAACTAAACGTATAAATAAATTTAAAACGTACTTTGTCGCCATACAAAACGGTAAAAAGCGATTCGGTACATCACAATAATGGCAAAAGGTGGAAGTTTGAAAGATATAGAGATGAAAACAATTTTTTTTTCTAATGACGCGACTCGGTTGGTTAGAGTAATGAACAACGCAGAAATGAACGACGTTGTTTACGTTTTGGTTTCACTCTCAATTCTTTATCTTTTCGTATTTCACGAACTAAAGTATAGAAGGCATCGTCAACTCCCATTCGAGTCTTGGCCGATGTTTCAATACATGGAATACCAAACTGTCGAGCCAATTCTTTGGCTTCAGTCATATTCACAGTCCAATGAGGGAGATCACATTTATTTCCAACCAACACCATGGGCACCTCTTCAGCGTCCTTAACTCGTTTAATTTGTTCTCTGTATGTATGAATATCTTCGAAAGACTTAGCGTTATTCACAGCAAAGACTAATAAAAAACCTTCACCAGTCCGCATATATTGGTCTCTCATGGCACTATACTCTTCTTGACCTGCAGTGTCCAGAATATCCAGCAAACATGTTTCTCCGTCAATAACTACTTGTTTTCTATATGAATCTTCAATAGTTGGGTCGTATTCGTCTACGAAGTGGTTCTGAATTAGCTGTATCGTTAACGCACTTTTCCCGACGCCACCAGCTCCAACAACTACCAATTTATATTCGGTCATGATTATAATATTCGAATGGTAACTTTGAATAACTTACTAATGTACCAGGAACTAATCAGGAATAAGTAGCATCTATCATTCGATGTAAAAATTCGTTTGATCGAGTCAAAAATCACAGAATTAATAACACAAGATAAAAACTAGTGCGTATAATATGTCAGCACATAACGTTTACTAATTAAGGATAAGTCAAGTACCACTTAAAATGAAATTCCTCACTAATTAAACAGTTAAGACGGACATCAAGCTGCATAACACACTACAGTCACAGAGCGTGAACTGAACTTTCAAATGAAATAAAAACGATACATAAACTACAGTACACAACCCTGAGCCCATAGCCGGAGAATCTGAGCATACCAATTACCAAAGCTTGACTCTAGACCAAAGCTTATTTTGATATCGATTCGAAATGTGCATATAAAACCTATCGATAGTGAGCCATAATATCGATATCCGTGATTCTCACATGTCAGTCATTCGCATGGAACAAAAAAATTGTTGTAACGGAAATCCCACCTTCCTCTTTCTTCATCATCATCACTATCACGCTATATATATATGTCATACGTACACTCTCATCACGAAGTGCTTCCCCTACTATTCTCGAACCGATAACGCTGTTGCTTCGCCATTTCGTATTTCGTTTGTGAAATGTATTTTAGTCCGCAATAAAATAATAGTAATGGAAATTATAGAGGGAACAATTATCGAGGTAATTCAAACTATAGAGGTAATAATTATAGAGGAAATGGTAGGAATTATAATCAAAATAATACGAAATGTTATAAATGTGGGCAATTTGGGCACATAGCACAAAATTGTGGTAATGGTAATGCATAATCAAATACAAATAATGATAATACGAATAATAGTCAGGGAAATTATCCCCCAAAAACAGGTATAAGTCAACCAAATACTAATAAAAAAGATAATACAGAACAGCAAGTAAAAATGTCTTGCATGATTAAGAAATTCAATCAAAATAATAATGAATGGTTATTAAATGAATTAATTAAAAAAAAAATAATGATAATGAACTCAACTATACAATATTGAACCACAAAGCAATTTTGGATGGGGCTGCAGAGGTGCATCTAACGTCTGATTTTAACAAATTAGTAGATGTTAAAAAATTTGTGACCCCAATCAAATTGCAATGTGCGGGGAAAAATATATTTTTATATGCCACTCATACAGGCAGGATGGTGATCAAAGTCGAAAATCTAAATAAAATTCAGTCATTGATAGAATTGAACGATGTCCATTATGTGCCAGATCTAAATCTAGATATTATTTCAGCAATAAAAATCACAAATACTGGAATAATCAATATCGATCAACAGAAAGATATTGCAAATATTTATTTTATTGAAAATGCAGAAATAATTATGACAGCAAAAAAGGAGGAAGGAATTTTTTATATATATTATAATATCGAAAATAATAATAAAACACAAATTGAAGATATTAATAGGGATGAACAAAATATAATATGTGCCCCAGTCACTCAAAATAGAGATGATGAATGGGATGAATTCACAGTAGAATTAGAAATTCAAGACGAAGATACCAATATTGAACCACCTCAGGGGGGTGAAAATGAAGAGATAATAATAGAGAGAAATGAAAATAATAATGATAATAATAAAACACAAATAAATAATAATATTAATAAAAAATTACCAATACATAGGAGGCTTGGGCATTTAAATGCCAGATACCTGCAAAAATTAAAAACTTTAGCTGTTGGTATTCCCAAAAATTTAAACTTTAGGGATGAAGATTTTACAAACTGCCAGATATGCTGTATTGCAAACAACTCGAGATTGGGTCATACTGGGATTAGGACTAAGCCAAGTAGGAAATTAGAGATAGCATCCTCAGATATTATGGGTCCGTTTATGCCCTCTGTGGCAAACCAACAATATATTCTAACATTCATAGACCATTTTTCAAAATATACTTTTGTTATGCCTATAGCTAATAAAAGCCAAGTGACAAATGAATTTAAAAATATTATAGTATCAATGAAAAACAAATTCCCTGAATACCCTATAGGTACTATAAGATGTGATAATGCAAAGGAATATACAGATACCAAAATAATAAATTATTGTAATGAGGTTGGCATAACAATGGATTATGTGGTACCGTATTTGCCAGAGTTAAATGGTATTGCCAAAAGGCAGAATCAAACTTTAATGAGGAGAGTACGAGCCATGTTAATTGATGCCAATCTTGACATAAAATATTGGTCCTATGCTGTGGTTACATCAGCTTATTTAATTAATAGATCCCCCACAAAAGCAAATGAAGGATTTAAAACACCCTATGAATTGTTCTATGGGAAGAAACCAAATTTAAAAAATCTTAAAGTCTTCGGGGCATTAACATATAGACATATATCAATGGAAGTCAGAAGACAGAATGCTACAAAGGCAAAATCAAAATCAAAAAATAAGATCGATCCGAAATTAGCGCATAGAGCAGAAAAAAATATAATGATGGGCTATACAAATACGGGATACTGTCTTCGAGACCCCTATAACACAAAATCCTACATTTCATGTGATGTAAAAATGGATGAAACACAAAATATAAAATCTTTACAAATAAATAATAAACCCCTTACAATAAAATTGGCAGATTATGAATACGATTTAGGGATAGTCAACCCAATTATTATGAATATTAATGTTAAATATAATAAAATATATATAGAAGACAATATACCAAAAACCTTTTCTGAAATTGATACAAACCCATTTAGGGAGGATTGGATCAAGGCCATAAATGACGAATTCAATTCTCTCGATGACATGAAGGTATGGGAAATAGTAGATTATGATCGCCAGAAACTTATAGATACAAGATGGATTTTTACAATAAAATTTGATGAATTTGGTAATCCGAAACCAAAAGCGAGACTTGTGGCAAGAGGTTTTAAAGATCGAACAGAATATGGTATTGCTGAAATCCATGGCCCAGTGGCATCAATTGGAACCATAAGATGGTTATTGTCTATAGTTAATAAGGAAAAACTAATACTCGTACAACATAATGTAAAAACCGCATATTCGAATTTACCAATAATAAAACCTATTTTTGTAAGGAGACTGGAAGGGATAAATATAAACACAAATCAGGTACTGGAATTATATAAGTCAATTTATGGATTGAAAACATCCAGCAAATCGTGGTACGATTTATTGGACATGAAAGTGAAGGATATGGGCTTTACTAGAACCAAAAGTGACAGGTGCTTATATGTAGTAGATAACAATGAAGAAAAAATATATTTTTTAACATATGTGGATGACATACTAATCGCATCCAATTTGCAGTTATCCATTACTAAAATAAATGAGGAATTGCAAAAAGATTTTACAATTACTATAATAAATAATCCTAGATTTTTTGTGGGCCTAGAAATAGTCAGAAACATCAAAAATAATACAATAATACTCTCACAATATAAACACATAGACAAAATGTTAAAGAAATTTGGAATTTCAGAATTAAAAAACACTAATACCCCTATGGAAACAGGCTTAAAAATAGACAAAATAGAAAATGGCAGAGACGACACTGAATTTAGGTCAATGATAGGAGGGCTATTATATTTAGCAAGACTCACAAGGCCGGACATATTATTCCCAGTCAACTTTTTCTCCCATTTTCAGAATAATTCTAATGACACACTCAAAAATTACGTAAAACAAATTTTAAGTATGTCAATACAACAAAAAGTTATAACTTAAAATACAAATCAGAAGGGGATGGCATACAGGCCTATATTGATGCCTCATATGCACCCCAAGTTGATGGAACGAATATAGAATTAAATAATCTCAAAAAAGGTAAGTCAATAACTGAATTTATGTTATTTGCTAATGGAGACTTGGTGGAGTAGAATTGCTCTAAGCAAACTATTCACACCTCATCGAGTACTGCAGCAGAAATAATTGCAGTTTTTGACACCTTAGATACGATAAAAGTTATACATTATATGAATTATGAAATTTTTGGAGAGAAATTGATCGTTGATATAATGGAAGACAATATTTCCACCCAAAAAATATGTTCAGGGGGTAGTCAGAAAAAATCGAGGGCTCTAATGATTAAATGTTACTCGATATTAGTAGAATTAGAAGAAAAAATAATATTTTTTAGGACTGTGAGTTCGGAAAATCAATTGGCCGATATTTTGACCAAATCTTTGGATCACTCAAAATTCGAAAATATAATTGTCAAAATATTAAATGACACCAACATATACACATAAATATACAAAAATTCATTTATTTTCAAATAATAATATGTAGAAAATATTCACTTCAAAGTACAAGTCGTCCCAAGTCCAAATATAAGTCGTAACATGAAAATAATTGCTGAAAAATTAACCTTCAATTATTGCAAAAATAGTACTTAACAATAACCTTTTACTAGAAAATTCTTGCAAGAAATAGATACTCGAATTCTCAAAAATTGCAACAAAGAAAACAGCATTAAAATCGAGCAAGAATAAACCCTACAATTCGCACAATAAAAACCCTATACTTTTTCAAACAGGCGTGAGAGAAATACACGAAATATTCCCACACAAATGATGAAAGGAAATCGACCAACAATAAACACAATAAAGATTAAAACCCATTACATGACCACAATTAAGATAAATCGATGAAGTTGCCTTATCGTACAACATGTTAGATACCACTTCAAATACAATAGCAACACAGGAAGGATAATAAGCGATGCAACGTATATTATTCTACAATCTTTTACATGTCACACTTTTAAGATAAAATACGAAACGTAACGTTCTTTCAAATTCATCAAACCGGTAATTGGAAATACCTTTGTCAATTTTTCTTTTCTTTATTTTTTTCTCTTCATGTAATATATGTTCGTGAATATTTTTTTTCTTTTTCTTTTTATTTTTGAAATACACGATGAATGAATCATCTATTACTCACAATACTTAAATATTTTTGCATGTTACCAATTTTTATATTATAATAATTTTTTTTACACATTACCATTTTTGATATATCATATATTATCATTGAATATTCCATGCATGTTACCATATTACTTATTTATTGTATTTTATTTATTTTATTCGATTAATCTTTTTTTTCTCGAAGCATAGCAAAACAAAATTATTTTAGGAACAAAGTTACCAAAATAATGTTCGAATAATACGATTGCAATAATTTTTTTATTTTTTTTAATTCTGCATATTTTATTTTTATACCTCAAAATTTAAAAAAAATAAAAAATAAAAAAAAATAATAATAATTTGTTTACTTTCAGCGTACAACATGATGAAGAACTCGAATGGTAAAATTTCAGGGGGGTGTTGTAACGGAAATCCCACCTCATATCTTTCTTCATCATCATCATCATCATCACATTATATATATATATATATATATGTCACACGTACACTCTCATCACGAATTGCTTCCCCTACTATTCTCAAACCAATGATGCTGTTGCTTCGCCATTTCATATTTCGTTTGTAAAATATATTTTAGTCCGCAATAAAATGTCGTTAAAGTAAAAAGTCTCAAGTTCTTTCGATCCTCGTTCTGTACGCCTCACATCAAAAATCAATGTAAAAGTGAGGTACTTTGTACCCCAGTGTTTATAAACTGATGTGAGGTATGCAGAACGAGGATCGAAAGAACTTGAGACTTTTGACTTTTAAGACGTTTATTTCGCGACTAAAATATATTTGACAAACGAAAAAGTAAATGGTGAAGCAACAGCGATATACGATCGAAAGTAGAAGGGGAAACACTTCGTGACTAGACTGTACATATGACATATATATATATATAGAATGTTGTGATGATGATGATGAAGAATGAGATGAGGTGGGATTTCGTATCAACATAAACGAATGCACGTTTTGAGATTTATAAATATTTTTTTGAGGTAAAAGTCACTTCTACAAATCAAATATTTATTTCATAAAATTTGCGCAATACAGAGCCTAGAGCATGGACCCCATGAACCCCTTTTAAATCTGGTCCTGTTCATTTAGTCGCACATGACTCGACATACATATGAAGTCCTTCTGTGAGGAAAATGGTGGTCCATATTCTCCAGAATTGAATGCAACTTGTTGGGATACAATTCCCACACAACCTCATAATATAAATTTATGTGTTTACAGCGTTACCTAAACTGTAATAGAATACTTAATATAATTTTATGCTTTGCCATGTGGGTGCACTGGTTCCCAGCTGGGGAATAATTCATTAAACAAAACTTCTATGTTCTGTTTGATAGGACTACACCAACTTACACCGACCCACACCAGTAGTGCGATTCCACAAAATGTAGGAATGTTATGGGATTATGCGCCAAGTTTTACTTGAATATTTGTGGAATATCCCTACTGGTGTAGGTTGGTGTAAGTTAGTGTAATCCTATCAAACAGAGCTAATGTCTTCTGCTGACATTTTGTACCTTATTAAAATACATTTGTAACAGTTCATTTTGTGTCTTTCATTTTTCAATCCGATCTTCAAATTCAATCCAACATGTTAACAGAGCACGGAATTGAAAAGTGCATTTTATTTTAATAATGTGTACCAGTTTTTAATTAATTTCAATTTTTAATTCACCGTATAGTAAAGGGCTATGTCCCATTTAATGTTTGTTTAATTTTTCTTGAAAAAGTGATAGGCAAATGGCCGTTAAAATACAAATCGTAAATAATTCATAAGTGAATGTGAAATAATCAAATTTGAATTAGCTTTGCTCAAATTTTTTGATCAACTCAAAATCAAATGTGGACAGGTACAAATCAATGGTCACAGACGCTGAGTTTGAAAAGCAAATCCTGGAAGAAAAAGATCAACTTTGAGCCAAATCTATAGTATGGAAAACCCTCCAATTACATTAAAAACAGCTGGATAATTTTTATGTTTCACTGATTTTATGATTGAGAATTGTGTTTTTCCGTTTCTTCAACTGCAAATTTGCGTTTCATTGGATCTGGTGTCATAGGAAGTCAAGTTTCCATTGCCTTTGGACTTGTCAATGGACCAAGGATCGAAGAAAATCATTTAATAAGTTTGAAAATTTATTTATTAATTCATTTTGTGCGTTATTTATCGTGTGTTTTTTTGTAATTTGGGTGTTAAAGCGTATTTTTAGGTGCATATTTTTGTAAAACATCATCGAAATTCCATTGTTCACATTCAACTTTGGTATGAGTTGGAACTCGAACAATTTTGGAAAATTTTTTCTTTGTTAAATTATATAAGATACTTAGTCTGATTATCGAGATAGCGATCTTATACAAGGTTGAATACTTGTCACAAAAGCTATTTTAGAGGACAAAATTAATTTATGATAACACTTCTGAACTTGAAATTTTTTCTTTATTGAACACTCATACAATACTTGATATAATTTATTTGATTTATTTTCACAGTTCGATAAGTAACATACCCTTATTTATGGTCACTGAGTACTCTTGACTGCAGATCCACTCACAAATTAATGAAATTTAGTGAAGTTGGAATTTTTATTTTCAATCATAGAATTGGTTTTAAGTGATTGGACATCAAATTTTTTCGATCAGTTGGACCATCAAAAGCGGATTCAACGTGATATGGCGAAGAGCTTTCATCAGTTAAAGTAACAATATAATTGAATTTTTTTAATTTGATATCGATATTTTTGATTTGATCGATCTTTTAAATATTATTTTGCATTCCCTATCGCGCAATTAAGCCCGTGTTCTTGCATAATCAAGCGGTTGAGCCTGTGATACCCTTAATTATATAAGTTCTCGTGTTCCAAGGTAGGGTTTTATCCTATTATTTCCGCAAATTATTTTAATTAAACGATTCAATACGTTGCAATTTGATTCTAAAAAGGTTTTCGATGAAAAAAATTATGATGCATGGAGAACTATAATGATCTCCATGCTATATGTGGAAGGATTATATCAAATTATTCACGATAGTGAAACAGAAGCAATATTCTTAGACCAAAATTTAGATAGTTTCCTTAATCCTGAAGCTGTGAATGGAAATCCTGTGATCCACATGACATACTTCAGGAATCAGGAAAAAGGTAAAGCTCTGATTTACCAAGGTTTAAATAATGAACTCATTGAAAGAATTAAAGAACTTGGAACAATTAATCAGATTTTAAAAACGTTAGACGAGAGGTACAAAAGTTGTACCCAATTAACACACATTAACGCTAAACAGGCTTTCCAAAAATTAAAATATGATAATAAGGGAAATATGAGAAAATACTTAGATCTCTTTTCTAGATCTGCTCAACGCATTAGAGATTGCGGAAAAACTTTAGAAAAGCAGGAAGAAATTGAGCAACTATTAATTTCGCTGAATACGGACTATGATATAACAAGACTTGAATTTAATACTTTGAATCAGGACCAAAAAACTATAGAAACATTACATGCGATGCTCATAGAAAGGTCTGATAGATTATATGACGAAAAAATGACAAATTTTAATAATAATAATGAAAGAAACTATAATTATCCACCAAATAATAATAAAAATTTTAGATATCAACCTGGTGGAAGTTATAATAAATTTAATAATAATAGAAATTATAATCCTGAACAAGGAAAAACTAACAATAATAATAATCAATTTGTGAATATGCCTGCAAATAGCAATAATAATTATAATAAAACACAATATAAAATGAATAAAAATAATAAATCTTTACCAAATCCTGATAAAATTGTGACTTGTTTCAAATGTCATGGTAAAGAGCATTTAGCCAATGTCTGTCCATCGAAAAAAGAGGAATTGAAAACCCAAAATAATAATAGTGCTGATGGTCCGGCACAAAATACTAGATACGGACGTAATAATAATCACAACACTAATAGTAATAGTCAGAATAAAAATAAAAAGAAAATGAAGTCCAATGGTCTATGATGTTGTACTATAAGGATTCTGACAGCAGCTTGAATAGACAGGATAGGAATTTAATAAATATTTTAACAAATAGGAATCAATATATGGATTTACCCGCTGATTATGTCAATTTAAGTAAAAAATTATGTTAGAAGGTGGTGCTGTTGCACACGTAATTTTGGATCTGTCCAAATTATGGAATCCAGTTATGTTGGAGAAACCGTTGGAATTAGGGTGTGCCATACAGGATATTTTGTTAGTTGCACTCATATAGGTAATATGTATATTAGAGTAGAAAATTCAGATAAAAAGCAACAAGTCATATGTTTAAAAAATGTCCATTATGTTCCTTCGTTGAACATCGACTTATTATTGGGCATTAAGATAACCAAAAATAGAGTCTTAGGGATTGATCAAAATTTTCAGTGTCGAATATATATGTACGTGGTACTAATGAGGTGTTATTCACTGCTCCCAAAATAAAAGAAGTCTACATGGTCAATTACGAATTAGCGAATGACAAAATAATTCCCAAATCATATGACCACTCAGATTATCTTGACAAAATATGTCCCTACTATGATAATTCTAATAAACTGGCTTGTATGCCAAATATAAAAACATAGGACGAGTGGAGTGACTTCGATATTTAGGAAGAAGTGATTGAGGAAAATGAGGAGGTTGAGATAGAGAATGAAATTGGTGTTAGTAATGAAGATAAAGACGACCCCAATAATAAAAATAAAGCAAACGAACAAAATTCCAAAAAAGAACAAAATTTAGAGAACATATCAAAAAAAAAAAAGAAGAAAATAATAATAACAATAATAAAATAAACATAGAACAAAAAAGGGATGAGGAATTGAAAGAAAATGAGAGAGACGATATAGGATCTCAAATAATAAATATTAATTACAATGAAAACACAATAATAAATAACCAACAGGATTCAGACGATAGAGTGATGCAATCCATGATAAATAAAAAATTGATATGGCATAGACATCTTGGCCACTTGTCAGGAAAAAATCTTAAAATATTTAGTAAGATCTCAAGAGGAATTCCTTCTGGAATTAAGTTTTGTGATGTTGTGTTCCGGCTTTATGAGACTTGTATGAAGGCCAACTCTAGGCGTCTTGGTCATAATGGAACTCGAGCACGACCAAATAGGAAGCTTGAGATAGTCTCATCGGATACTATGGGCCCATTTTCACCTGGTATATTTGGTGAAAAATATGTGTTGATCTTTGTGGATTATATGACTAAATATACATTTGTCATCCCCATTGAAAAAAAATCGATGGTTTCTCTCAAATTTAAAAAATTATATCTCAAATTAAAATCAAAGTTTCCGGACTGTCTGATTGCAACTTTCCATTGTGACAATGCCCGTGAATACTTTGACACATAAATGAAGTCATTTTGCGATGAAAACAGTGTGACATAGAACCTTGTGGCTCAAAAATTTGTTACACACAATTATTTTTTAAGTTTTTTCATTAGGTTCCCAGTAGCTGCTCTGCCTCTCTTATTGTTATTCAGTATCCTTTATCTTTCCATTGATTCCAACAATACTCTATATCCTACTACTCAATCCTCTTCCCACACAAATAATAATTATAATATATATATTTTTTTAATTTTTAAGATGAATATACTTAGATTCTCTCCAACTATATCACGGTAAGAACGCCGATATTGATGCATAACCAACTTTATATTATATATATTTAAATAAATAAATGCGCATACCATAATAAATTGAAATTACCTATGTGTACACATTACTAGTCTATTTCACGATTATTATTTTATTTTTTTATATATTTATATGTGAACTGTTTAAATTGACGACCATTATATATGTAATTGTTACTTACTAATAACGTTTTGTTATATAACACTATATGTTCCATTTTTTATTTTTTGTTTGTGATTCACCTACATGTTTACCATCTTTTAATTCATTTTTTTAAATAAATACATTCGGTGGTGTGGAATCGCAGGGGGGTGTTGGGATACAATTCCCACACAACCTCATAATATAACTTTATGTGTTTACAACGTTACCTAAACTGTAATAGAATACTTAATATAATTTTATGCTTTGCCATGTGGCAGCACTGGTTCCTGGCTGGGCAATAATTCATTAAACAAAACTTCTAGTCTTCTGCTGACATTTTGTACCTTATCAAAATACATTCGTGACAGTTCATTTTGTGTCTTTCATTTTTCAATCCGATTTTCAAATTCAATCCAACACAACTGCCAAAAGGCAGAACCAAACAATAATGTCTCGCATCAGAGTTATGCTCTTCCATGCAAACCTCAACTTCAGTTTTTGGTCCTTAGCTATTGTTGCGGCAATATACACAATAAATAGGAGTCCCACAAAGGCAAATAATAATAACATAACTCCCTTTGAAATGTTTTACAGCCATAAATCAGATATTTCAAATTTAAGGGTCTTTGGAGCTTAAGGTCATTGACACATACCCTTGGAAGTTCAACAATAACAAGCCACTAGAAATAAAAGAAAATGTGTCAAATCTGAACCACCCAAAACTCATTCAGAGATCTGAAAAAGGCATCTTTATAGGGTACACCATAAGTTGTTATTGGCTTAGGGACCCATTACTGAAAAAATCACACGTCAACTGTGATGTCTGGTTCAATGAGACAAAAACCATAAGAAATAGAGGAAAAAATAATAATATAAATGATCAAATAACAGAATATGAAAACAACACCGCAGAAACTCCAGTCTTATTAAACACTGTTAAATCAAGGAATAACCTTTACATTAAGGACTGTACTATCCAAACCTTCGAGGAAGTACAAACCTTTGACTATATAGCTTAATGGACTGCTAGAACTGATAAGAAATACATAGAGTTAAATGGAACACCGCTGAAGCCACTGTTAACAGGCGTTCTTTTTCAAAAAACGACCTTTGGTGATAAGTGAAAGTACAAACACTAGTGAAACTTAAAAGAATATCGTTCTCTCATTGCTTATATTGTTAGGAGTCACGAAAATATAACTGAATACAAATTCAATTTTCACACAAAGTACCTTTTTCGAAAAGTAACGCCTGCAGTGTTCGGCTTCAAGATTTTATCAGTTCTAGCAGTCCATAAGCTATATAGTCAAAGGTACAAACAAATCCTTTTTGTGTCCAATCACTTCTAGCCATCCAGGATGAAATAAAATCTTTAGATGAAATGGGTATCTAACAAATTGTTCCAAAAGAGAAGAATATCAGATTTGTTAACACGAAATGGTGTTTCACCACCAAGCCCAATAACACGGGCATCCACATACCCAAGGTACAATTGGTTGCAAGGAGATTCAAGACAAATTATTCTCTTTTGCTAACATACACTCCCGTTGTTCAATACTGGCTGATCCTTTGGATCTTATCACTTACCAACAAATATGGTTTAAATCTCCTCCAATTTGATATTAAAACCGTATTTTTAAACTCACTAATAATATATCTCATTTTTCTAACTTCACCTAAAGGCTGTTAAATGGACAATAATCACTGCCTTAAATTACTAAAATCTATATATGAATTGAAGACCTCGTCCAAGAGTTGGTATGACCTTCTTAACTCTAGAGTAGTTCAGGCTGACTTCATTCAGTTGAATTTCAACTGTTGCTTATATACAAGATAAGATAGCAATGGCTCAATGGCCTTCTTGATAGTCTATGTAGACAACATGCTTCTTGCTAGCAATAACAACGATTGGACAAAAGAAATAATGGACACTCTTAACACATATTTCACAGTTAAAATATAGTCGACATCAGATGTTTCGTTGATTTTGAAATTAACTGTGACTTAATACAAAAAACAGTCACTTTAACACAATTTAGGTAAATTGATAAAATTCTCCAGAAATTCAAGATAACCAAATCTGAACCCATATCTTCACCCATGGAGACTGGGCTAAAAATAAATAAACCTAAAGAAGGCACTGATGATACCGAGTATAAGGTAATGATTGGAAATCTCCTTTATGTAGCAAGATTGACAATGTCAGACATCACATTCGCGGTAAATTATTTCTCTCATTTTCAATCTGCTTCAACCCTCAAAATTGAAAACTTTGTCCGTAGAATAATCAGGTACTTATAGTAAACTAGAGACTATGCCTTGGTTTTCCACTCAGACCAATCTAATATTAAAGCTTTTGTCGATGCATCATATATCCCTGATGTAGACGACACACCCATTATTTTAAATAATCTGGAGTAAGGGTGCTCCATTTACTCAATTGGGCCATTCATTGGCAAAGTACAGTAGCAGACTTCTCAACTGTAGCTGAATTAATTACACTTTACGATGCATTAGACAATATCATTATTGTTAGATTAGTGGAGAGCATATTTTCTATAACCGAACCAGTGCAAGTGTTTGAAGATAATATTTCTGCTTCTCCCATTGCATTTGGGGATGGCCAGAGGCAATCCAGATCTCTAGTGATCAAATGATATGCCTTGTTAAAGATTTTTCAAAATAAAATCATTCAATTTAATAATATACTCTATTCGGATCACCTGGCCAACATTCTTACAAAAGCCGTTGACCAAAAAACATTCAAACTTTTAGTTTCAAGAATCCTCCGTGTGAGTCAACTTTTCAGCTAATTTTTAACCCTTCAAAATTTTTGATGTTTTGGTTTCGGACTGCGGATGGGCGTCAGTCTTTTAGCACCTATCAAAAACTGTGTGGTCTATAATTTGTTTTATTATCAATTCACAGTTTTTTAACTTCATTAGGTTCCCCATAGCTGTTCTACCTTTCTTACTGGTATCAGCATTCCCTTTGATATTCCATTGATTCCAACAATAGTCTATTTCTAAATATATGCGTTTCCTCCATAATTTGTGTCTTTTACATGATGAACAGATGCTGACTCTCTCCAACTGTAGAAATGTTTATAAAAAAGAAGTTAGATGATTAAGAAAAAAAAATGTATACACACAAATTTAACAGTTAATAATTTATACAGAAATAACACTAGAAATATTTCTGAATAGGTTCTCCTAGAGTTTCTTCCAGCCTTTGCACAGCCTTGTGCGTGTGCTTTTCAACCATTTCATTTTCATCCTCCAACAATTCTGCGATGAATGGAACAGTTTCCGGAAGGAATGGTAAAAAGTTATCGCCCAAATGAGTCGCAAAGGCGCATATTGTTTCAAGCGCCGTCAATCTTACCTGGAAAATATCAGGTCAGTAATAATATTGTATATAATTTTTCTTTCGATCGCCAAATTGAACTAAACAAATGAAGAAAACAGAATTAACAACATACTTCGGGCGAAGAATGTCTCGTCTTCAACAGAACTAAATAATTAAATTGCTTCCACAAAGAATCATCGGATGTTGCCGCAGCAAATCTCGCGATACAAGGTATGATAACGTTGATGCTCCTACTTTCATAATCTCCGATAGTATTTTCCACCTATGGAAAGAGAAAAACCGAAAATTAAAAAAAAAAATTTTAGAGTAACTACAGATTTGCAATGGACGATACGAACCTGATTCACGAGAGGTTCCATCAACATGTTGAAACGCTCTTTCGTCAAAAATTTAACCGTATCATATTTGAACACACTGTGCAAGGTTTTCAATATCGAGTCAACAAGTAAAACACATTTATCTGGATCGTCAATGAACGATTTATGTCTACTTTGTTCGCCTTTCGAGATATTATTTTTGTCCAGTAATTCAACAGCGTTACGTATGAAATTGGAAGCGAATAATACGAATATACTTTTCAAGTTTTCTGACAGGGAACAAAGTATGCTACAAGCGCAGAACAAAATTCCGATACAATAGAAGTACGCTAAATGGCAGATCACTCGTGAATTACGAATTTTATTACCTGTAGTACGTGATGATTCGATCCCTCTTCAGGTGGTCTTTAGATGCAATAACACCCCAATCATATAATTTGTGATAAAACGGTCGAAAAGTGGTTTCAGAACATTTCAAAACTATGCTGCACAACGCTTGGATGGAATACTGTTCGACGAGAGAAATTTCTTCGTTGGTGACAGATCTGACAGTGCATCGGAGGTCGAACATTGACAAAAATAGAGACGTTAATTCGGGTGAGATCTGACTATTTTTCTGAAAACTATTCACTAAAATATCCAACAATGGTTTGATCGAATGCACATGGTGTGTTTCACACGAGTTAACAAAACTGGCGGATATCGATGGCAACAGTACTCGAGACGGCACTTCAACAGCAATTTTCTGCCTAAAATCAGAAAATTGTTTAAATATGAACGCCGTCCACGGATCGATACGAAAAATATCACACATTGGACGGGCAAGACAATTACTTGATGAGTTTAAGCTTATGCATCAGAGCGATATGTTTTTCCTCTGTTTTATTTTCGGTATTATTTTCTTTACTCAAGAGCGCTGTAATTCGAGTGATTTCAAACAGAATCGATTCTAGGTAAGGACTAAGAAAGTTAGGCATGGTTTCGACAATTTTTTGAAGAGCTGTAATTATGCTTATCAGAATGACATCATTTGACGCAATATCTCTGCAAACAATCAACGATCACGACAATAACGCGGCAGACAATCATAAATGCCAACATACGTTAAGGATATACGCAATTAAAATACGAACTTATTTTGGTAAGGTTCGAATAAGGAGACCAGAGCTGGAATGAATTTCGGTAAGACGTCAATCGCTTGCACTTTGAGTGTCGCCATCAATTCAGCAACGCACAGTACCAAGCAAGCTAGAACATGCTCATTCATCTTTTTTCGTTGCAAACCAATCAACTGGGATAAAATCTGAAAGAACGAGTACGTAAAAATTATCAACAAACATTCTAGAGCATTGCGCATATGAGCCCAAAGGAAACGAACACTCACAGGTCTGAACGGCTGGACATTACCGGAACTACAGTGTTTAGCGAGTAACTTGACAGAAATTAACGCAATCTGTTGATTCACTTTCAGATCGTGAGCGTTACCACTGTCTTCGACGTCGTCCGAAATTGTGACGACAATTTTCATCAAACGCGGAATCAAGGAAGTCAGACTTTTAGGAGAGAATTCGTCTTTCAACGTTCCTTCCTTGGCCGCCTGTAAACGCCAGTTCAACAGTTCTAAACTTTTTCTCTGCACTAAAAGGCAATCGTGTCCGATAAGATCCTTGATGACGATGATGAACGTTTCACTAGTTAGCAGAGCATTCGTCTGAAAAGAAAACCGTAATTCAATTTTCGAAGAAAAAAAAAGGAAAGGAAAGAAGCTCCAGAGTTTACAAACCTCGAAAGTTAATTTATTCTCACCTTGTTCAGAATTTCAAGAGCCTGCGAAATCATCACTTTCCAATATTTGGCAGATGCGTATTTTGATGAAGCTGCGAAGTCGAGAATTCCTTTGAGATAGAGAATAACTTGCTCAATGATGCCTTTGAAATAAGACTCCAACGACCGTAATTTGTCAACTTCGATTGCAGATATCTGGAAAAAATCAAGTGTTTTAATTAATTTCGTAATGAGTTTCGAATCTATAATTTTTTATTCTTATGTATCGACGGTTTCAATTCAAAACAAGGGGGTGAATAGAACAATGAGATCTGCCACCGATGGGTGAGTGGCGAAGCACTTACAAGATTTTCAGCAACCAACAGCAAATATTACGTTGAAAGCATACTACCGGAGAAAACAAGCCCACATTTGGAAACGGACGAACAGCTATGCTCAAAATGAGAAGAAACCAATTTTAAATAATTTATTAATTTACTACCTGCTCGCGGTGTCAGCTGCGCTTGACAGATGCGTTTGTTTTTAGCCTAAGATCCCCGAAAGTTCAAACATTCATAACTTTGCCACCAGGAGGGCTACGTACTTCGAGTTGGATAAAAACCTTCCTTGGAACAAGAAAAATAATTCCTCAAATTTTTAAAGCAATCGGTGAAGAACTTTTGGGGATCTTAGGTTAGTAACAAACGAACATTTACATTTTTATTTATGTAGAAGATAAACGAACTAACGTTCACGACAGAATATCAACTGAAACAACATCATACGTTTTATTCTTAACGTACCATAGGCTGAAGTAATTTCTAAGCAACCCAGAAATTCTAAATTTGATTAAAATCACCAATTGTAACATTTTATAATTAAAATTTCCTTCTAACATTTTTGTAGGAGTCAAAATCATTAATAACCGAACAAAAGCTCCTATGATGGACGTAATTCATCCAAAATATTAAACTGGTTACAGCAGTGAATTTACAACAGAGGTTTTATGAATCTACATTTCAAGTCCCTATATTGCTTTCTCAATTTATGAGAAACGTGTGACGCTGAAAAAAAACAAGTCTTCTTGGAAAATCTCAATTTAAAAAAATGTGGCCTGATTCAGCAGATTTTTACATCCGTGGCTAACCTTTAAGACATTTCGAGTGTGGTTATCAATAATGTACATCATAATGACTGACAGGCAAGAACATATTAGCGACTCGAAAATCATTTTTAAACAGGAAGTCTTAATTTTCAATCAATGAAATTTAATAAAAAAATTAATTTTATTCTTTATATGCGATTACGCCTATTCTGACTTGGAAAAGAATGTGTAATATTAAACGCAGTGGATGAATTTGTGGCAAGGTGGCTGAGTTTGGGATAACCCAAAATGTAAAGACCCTAAAGGATATGGATAATTCTGTAAGGAAGCCCTCGGTTAAGCGGAAACTTACAATAGGTAAACCAAGTTCTGAGTACACAAAAAATCACCGTCTTAGAAAATCAGTCTCACATTTAAGAAACCATGTTAGTAACAGCGTCCAGATTTCAGATAAACTCGTCCAACTACATTGCACGAATGCTTGGTAACTACTGGCTAGGCTTCAAATTAATTTCCAAATGTTAACTATTTCCTTAAATTTATAGAGAAGAATGGTTTACGACAGAACCATCTGTGAGCAAACAACAATTTGAAAAAATACTTCGAGCAGTTCAAACTGATACTTACTTGCTGTATAAATTTATAACCGGAAACGGCAGTCGCAGTGAAATTTAGTAGCAAATACTTGAAATGACATAGTTCCTTGTTGGTGTGTTTTCTCAAATTGAAAAGGGTACTATTCTGCTTACTCACATCAGATTTTTTTTCATCTGCACAATAACATGACGTATAAAAGTCAACAAGAAACTTAAAAAGTTCCAAAAACCGAAAAAACTCGAAAAACTGGAATACTGTACCCAAATTGTGAGGTAATTCGTTCACGTACGATACAACTTTTTCGAAAACTGACAGCGAAATATGAGTGGGCAATAACAACAACAGCTCTTGCAAAACTTCCACGACCGTTTTTCCGTGCGCCGTCGACTTGGCACAATTGGCTAGCGATAAAATCACCAACAAATGAGCGAACTCGCCATTGCGTAGAATTTTCATTAGTTTAAGCAGTAACGGAATGCGTCGGTGGTCCGGTATGTCTGGAATGCTCACGGCGAACACCCTCAACACGTTGACAATGGCCGACGATGAGAGGGTTTGCCCATCCATTTCCTTCACCAGAAGCGGCACGATCGTTTCCAGAATGTTCGAAATGATTTGCAGACTGAAGGCGTCGTCTTGGCGCAGCACCGACGATCCCATAAACGTGAAAATGGCCATAATGTTGTGCAACACTTGGTTCGGCGCGAAACTAGCGCCGTGCGCTAATAGCAGCAGCGCGTGATGATGCGTTTGTGGATTCGGCGACATACGAATGCAATTCACGATCAGTTCGACGTTGAACATCGTTTCCAGCTGCTTGGTGTCGTCTTTGGCGGTCATTTTTTGTGAACAATTCAGTACACACGACAGGCACACCTGCTTCGCGTACTCCATAGGCAGGTGATCGTCAACCTCGCAGCACTTCTGCAGAACGGCGAACAACGACGGTATGATGAGATGGCATTTGCAGATTTTCTTCTTGTTCTGTATCAGTTCCAGTAATGCGATTCCCATTCTCCATGCGGATTTTCGTAGCACGCTCGGTTCGTCGTCCGTACTTCGTCGCTCCGGCGTCGATTTCTGCAATAATATAAACATTGTTCAAAACTAACTGGAAACTCTTTTTTTTCACAACATACAATATTCGTTTTTTTCTCACAGTACTGACACAGTTCATATCATAGTCAAGAATACTAACGTGAAATTTAAATTCAAGCACCTCGATAGACAAAATTCAATACGACATAATAGACTGGAAAATTTGAACAATTCCTATTTTCAATTTTCATTGTTTTTGTTTTTTATTGCAAGGTTGAGAAAAACAAAATGTCATTTTTTAAATAGTTGTAAGTAATTCTTCCGATAAAGTTATAAATTAATTGGTAGGAAAAAAAAAAGAAAAAAAGCCAAACATTGACTGAAAAAATCGATTCTTCGATTCATTCGACGGCGTGGGGTAGTAAAAAATCTCTCTTTGAAAAATGTCGAATTGATACCAGATATGGAAGCAGTGAGAAAGATTTAGGAAGTTGATTACGAATTCCTGTAGACCTACTTATATCAAAATACTTTAAAATCGTAAAGTAAAATTTCATCCTTTATTTTTAAATTGTAATTTTTCCCATTGAAACAATATAAACATTAATTTCTTTAAAATATTAAATAAAAGAAAAAGAAAAACGAAAAGAAAAAATTCTGTTAAAATGAGTGATAAGAAAAAATCTCTGACAAAATATACGCTTTGGAATGCAAATTCTGAAAATTCATCAATTTCAGACACTAATGGCGTGACATATCTATGCAGCTTGCAAACGAAGATAAATTAGAAATCAAGCTTCTTGATAGGCGACGGGTAAACGGAAATTTAAATGCATACTTCTAGATTTATTACTCACAGAATACATTTCCTTCGATCAATAATCATGTATACGATCTGAGACAATAAAATCGAAACTAAAATTTTTGGAGAAGTTGAAATTTTTCCAGTTCGTTCCGATGAATTTGTAATAAATTTTTGAATTTCACGGCTGCTTTTACATTTTTTTTTTTGGAGGACTCTACTACAAAAATACAAATAAGACAACCGAAAGAGGTATTCCAAGAAATTCTAACAAAAGATGGTTCAAAATAAGATCAAAGATTCACGAGGAAGCATGTAAATGAGAAAAATTTACGTTTTTTGTCTTCACCAGCGAAACCGTCTGCATGCGGGTCAAATACGGCACGAGTAGTTCGCAGTTTAAGGTGACCTTCTTCATGAAACTGTTGGCCGCCGGGACAACATCACTGGCCTCGCTGCAAGAGCACACTCGCAGCACAAAATCCAAAAAGTACTTTTGCCCAGACGCGTCCAACTTGTCAAACAGGTCGACGGCAAATTTCTGTAGTATGAGCGTGCCCACACTGAAGACGCCACTCTCGGTGCGTATTTTGACGGCGGCGTAATTTTGCACGCAGTAGTCGATGAAGGCGAACACCGCCTCGTCGTCCAATACCATCCGAACGGTGGCCACACTGAATTTATCAATGAAACAACGCACGATTTGGCTGCCGGCGTCGTTCGGGTAATGACTACCCCGCACCACTCGAGTGGCCAGCGGCGCCAAATTCCTGACGACCACCGAATCTCTCAAATACTCGAACGTCTGCAGTAAAGACGCGGACACGAGCAGCGGAGTGCGTTCGTCGGTGATGCAGGCGAGCAGCGAGTCGTGAGAAACTTTTGTAAAACAACAACGAATCGCCACCGGTAACAACGACTGAACGTCGTCGTCTTGGGCAAGAAACGCGTACAATCGCGACAGCAGCTGATCACGGTCGATGATTATTTCTTCAGCAAACTGACGCAGATATTTGAGAAATTCAGCGTACGACGTCTCTCGACCAAGGGACAGGCCGATACACTGGGTGAGAATTTCGACGATTTCCATGGCCTGTGTACGAAGCGCCGATTCGGTTGAATGCAACGAGATCAGCAAGCAAGGAACGAATATGCTGTCCGACTTTGCGCTCAAGGCCCACGGATGAAAATTTTCTTTCGACGTACTCAAAAGTTGGTGAATCATTTTCAGCGACTGCAAATGAATTTGAGGCTCGTGTTGGTAGATGACGCACATGTTACACAAGAAACTTAGTTGGCCTGGTAAAGTGTCAGCGAGTTTCTGCGAAAGTGAAAAATAGAAAAATGTTGAAAAAGAAAGAAATGAGCGTAAACTGACTCAATGAAAAAGTGAGTAAAAAAAAAAAAAAAACTTTAAAACACTAATTTTATCAAATATTCATCGCCCTAAAACAAAATTATTTCATGTCCAAAACTACATTTTCCGAGAATATCAATTTTCGAGAACTTACTCGGTTTAAATACGATAATACAGATGAGTTCTGGTATCGTGAAACGACCTATATGTAGGGGTAGGTACGTTTTTCGTTTCATAACTCAAGGAAAATTTTGGCACCAATAACTCAAATTCATATAAAATATATTTATCATTATAATAAAGGTACAACCTGATTTTTTAAGACAAAATTCAACGAAAATTATTCAGACAAAATTCAAGGCCCATGTGCCAACCACAAATATTTTGTTATTTCCATCTTAATAACGAATTGATCAATGTTGCCAAGCCAGTACAAGCCAAAGCGTCAGGGCTTGTGTACATATATAAAAACCAATTTCTTGTTACTACGGTACAGATCGCAATTTTTATCCGAGAGTCACAAAATTTGAAACTAACATTAGTACTAAGCCAACGACCTGACCTATTGATTTTGTTGAGGATCGGCCATACAGTACTTCCGGTACGGCTATTTTCGTTTTTGTTTTGGCTATAAAATTATCAATTTTCAATTAATAACTACGAAATTCGTAATAAATATGACAATTTGCTATAAATTTTGATGCTGATCGGTCGCATGATACTTCTGGTAACACTATTAAGTAGGTTTTTTTTAGAAAATCTACTTATTACTCTTGGTGCGGTATTAGCCTCCAAAGTTTGGGTTGGGTATATTTTTCGTTTCCTGTTCTCAATAAAATTTTGGCACCCAAAACTCAAATTCATATGTATGTATAAAATATATAGGTAGATAGATAAATAGATAGATAGATATAAGTCAATTTCTTGTTCCCACGGTACATGTCGTAATTTTTGTCCGATAATCACGAAATGTACTAAGCTAAGAATCAGACGTATTGATTTTGGTGCGGATCGGCCAGGCGGTACTTCCGGTACCACCATTTTTGTTTTTATTGTGGCTATAAAATGCTCAATTTTACACCAACAGCTACGAAATTCGGAAAAATATTTATTCTAATTCATTGTAGTGAACTACTAATTTTGGCGCGAATCGGCCGGACGGTACTTTCGGTACCGCTATTTTTGTTTTTATATTGAACATAAAATGCGGAATTTTTCAACCATATGTACGAAATTTGAAACAAATATTTATTATAATTTATTGTAGCACGCTACCAATTTTGGAACGAATCCATCGGACAGTACTTCTGGTAAAACTTTTTTTTCTCTTTTTATTTTCTAATTTGCATGAAACTTTCTTTTTATTAAAATTAACCACATGTTCATGTTTTCTGTTTTTCATTTCATAACTTTATTATATGATTATGTACCACACTTTATCATCTTAATTAATTTTTCATTTTTTCAAGAAATAATACTTTTAAATTTCCCCACATTGTCTAATATTTTGTCAGCAGCTAACACATTTCATACAATCATAACATACCACTAACGCATATAAACTTACAAACAATTAATGTAACCATCAAAATTCATACTTTTTCTCGTAAACCTACTTTTTCTAGCGACAGTTGCTACGCTAGTTTTTTTTCGTTATTTCGCCTACAAAATGCCTAATTTTGGAATAATGAGAAAGTAATTCGGAACAAATATTTAATACGATCGATCAATAATTTTTTAATGATTACCTCATTCTACATTTTTCGAAAACCTACTTTTTCTAACGGAGCTACTACTGCGTTAGTTTTTATATTTTTACACGACTTTCAATAATTATTTGAATTGATATCTAGATGATATGAGTTTTATTGAAGTAAATGCCTCTTAGAAGAAAACGAAAGTTCGTTCAAGTTTAAATCAAAACTAAATGCATGAAACAAACTATTAATTCCAACCAACGCTTCTTTCTAATTTCGAAAATGATTTTTTTTTTTACGAAGATGACTATAATTGTTTCCAAAAATAAACGGTTTACACTCTACTTTACTATTAAAGCTGGAACCATTAAATTGGTTCTGAAGTGAAACATGTTCTAACAGCGGAAATTAGATAGTAATAGAAAAGTGGATTATCATATTTGGCTTTTAGAAATATGTTATAAATTTGACTTGTTTGTTATCAAAAACAATTCTTACCTCAATTAATGGCGATATGAAAATTTTATATCCGACGTCATCATCCAATTTCGAACACTGACTTAGATATTTGTAGAGCAGAGCAGTTAGAATTGAATGTTCGTCAGCAAAATCACACCAACCAGAACATGGAAATTCCTTCGAAGCAGTCGTTTGTTGAATAATGGATTCAAAAAATTTATAAGCAATTTCACGTGGAACATTGTAAGTAGTCTGAGAATAATATTCACAAAGAAGTTTCTCATTCCATGTCATTTCCAACTTCCATTTTACCTTCGTGAAATTTAAGAAAAAATACAGAATTAATTATTAATATTTACAGAAAAATAATTATTAAATAAGTTTTACTTTTTTGAAGTGTGTAGGAAATATGTCCTCGAAAAAGAAGGTGAGTATTTTTGACTTTTCTTCGTTACCATTGCCACCATACATAAAACTCAGCAATAAGACGATAGAGAATATATGAACATTTTCGGTCATTAATGTTCGATAAGCTTCAATTAAATCTTCAACTGAGGGTAAATTCTGACAACTTTTTAATGCTTCGATAATTGCAATGTTAACATTACGTTTAATTTTTTCTAAAATGAAAAATAGCAAGAATAAATTTAGTTGGAAGTTGAATTGGTGATAGGTTTTTTCCAAACATACTTTTAATAGAATTAAACAATGGTAAGTCAATTTGCAATATTTGATCTTGTACTTCCTTCGACGAAGACGCGAGAAATGGTAAAAGTAGAATAAGATATTTCGTCGAATGACGATGAAAATCATCGCTAGTTTTCAAAGACTGCAATATTTTCAACAATAACGAGTTCCATTCATCATTTCGTTCCATCCAACTTCTAAGTAGAAGTTTTTCAAAAGTTTCAGACGAATAGAATCTAAGATTTTCTGGTAATAAGAACATGGCTTCGATTACACTTGGATCTTCATCGTTCCATCGAGCACGAAGACTGCTTTCGATGTACGATATCTGAAATGCAAGGTAAGATGAAGTTTCGGCAAACTAAAAATACCAAAAATATTTACAATGCGATACCTTAAACGAATCCGCATTATTAGCTATATTTTTTATGGCTTCTGTTCGAATGGCTGCAATAGGGTGATACAGTTTTTGGAAAATTTCGACCTGCGTAGTAGCAGATGTGAAACCCAGGACACGACTTAGAGAATCATTTGGTTCTTCTTTGAATAACGATACTATAGCATTATCCCATGCGACTGGGTACTGATTTTCCAAACTTTTTACAAGATCACAAAATTTTTCGTCACAATTCTGGCGTGCTTCATCAATTATAATTCTGTAAATATGAACATGTTAACATAGAAAAACAATGTTCGGTTAGGGAAGCAAATCAAACCAACTTGATCATTTTTTCAGCACATGGGTCATCAACTCGACACAAATTAATCAAATTTTGAATAAAAGAGAATACAGATTGATCATTGTTGCCACCATCGTTCAATAATTTTAAGCCATCTCGAATTATCAGAAGATAAAATACATTTGAATAAATCCCTGATGATAAAAATGTTTTCATAGTAGGCACAAACCACTCGGCACTGGCGGCTAAATTGTTGATAGTTTTATGAGACAAGGAAACTTTTTCAAGTTTTTCTGATTGATATAAAATATTCAGCAGTAAGAGTACGGCTGTTCGTAAAGTTTTGTGATTTATCTGCAAGAAATTTATATTATTTGATGAGACACACAAAAACAATGTACGCATGTAGTTTCAATGACAAACCTTTGCAATTTTCTCGCTAAGTTTATGTCGCAATCTATCTTGAAAAGTTGATTTAACCAAAATAGACGAGATAATCATAAATGAAGAAGCACAATAATCAACGCAGTCGCTGGATAGTCCGAACACTATCGAAGGCAACATATGAGTTAGTTGAACCTCAGTGATTTTAGTCGTATTTTGAATCGTACCAATTATGGTAGTACTATAGAATGCGAATAACGTGGTAAGCTTTGATGCATTTGACTCGAAAATCTGCAAAATCAAAGCAATTCCATTGAATAATCCGTAACGACCAATAATAAAATTATAGAAGTATTAAAATACCTTGACAGCATCAACTGTTAAGTCACATATCATTTTCAGAAAATTAACATCAGAGGAGCAGTGATTAAACAAAGCCAATTTCGAAAGAGGTACGCCTTTTTTCTGCAATGGATATAGCCACTGCCATTGAGGATTTGATTTTTTCAAATCCAAAACCTGAATAAGTCGAGCAAATAAACGAGTCCCATGATAGGGAAGAGCAGAACAAATTAAATCATTCGTGTTATACTCGTGAATATGAAACCTAAAACAGAAATACTCATAAGAAGGAAATGCGAAGAATATGGGACCAAAATTTTCAGTAGAACTCATACCTAACAATTAACCATTCCAAGACTTTTTGAGCGGGTTTCAGTAGAAAATATGGCGAAACTAAGTACAGAAATTTTTTAATAATTTTGTTCAATTTATGATTAACATCAAACGTTTCTACAGCTCTTTCGAAATTCTTGGAAGTTTCGTCAAATAGGGTAGTACGAAATTCTTCAAAAACTTCGTTGACTTCTTTTAACTCATTTAATCCACTGAAACCTAAAAATAAAAAATTATATTAATGTGAAAAGATACGAGCTTTTCAAAAATCTTTGGTTTGACAAACCTATGTCATAAAATGTTATTCTATCGATTTCTGCTGCTTCACTAGGATCAAACAACAAGGATGGACGTGTTTTTCGATGAAATAAAACATTAGTTTGTGGAGTAGCTAATTTTCGTAACTGCTGTGCAAGTGAAGTGTGAGCCATTGTCGATTTTCGTCATAAACTTAGGAGTTTGGACTAAAACAACTTGAAGTTTTCACAACAGGCATGATATTGAAATAAAATCATAAAATTAATCAGAATTGAGAAAAATCATACCGAAAACACGTTTCAAGCAACAAACTGGCGAAGCGAAGACGGTGTCAAGATTACAGGATACGACTCCAGTGATCAAGACAGAGAAGATTTGGATCAGTAGAACATTTTCTTAAGCGTTAAGAAACGAAAATTGAAAGAAAATGATCAAACAAAACATAAAATGAAGGAGCATAATTTAAATTTCAAGATCAAAGTCTTTTTTTACAATTAACACGACCAATGTAGACAAATTGAGAAAAGAAAATGATGTGAAATTTCAATGGAAATAGAATTATGGAGAATATCAATAGGGTAGAATATAAATTAGTAAAGATTGATTAAGAAACCACGTGTAGCGCAGTGCGGATTTAAGTTAAAAGCGTATTTTATCTTTTATCAAAAAAATCAAAACTGTTGGAATGATATCACAGAGAGTATTACGAGTGTTGATACGAAATCCCACCTCATCTCATTCTTCATCATCATCATCACTATCACACTATATATATATGTCATATGTACACTCTCATCACGAAGTGTTTCCCCTTCTACTTTCGATTGGATATCGCTGTTGCTTCGCCATTTACTTTTTCGTTTGTGAAATATATTTTAGTCGCGAAATAAACGTCTTAAAAGAAGAAAGTCTCAAGTTCTTTCGATCCTCGTTCTGCATACCTCACATCATGGTAGCCATCGCTGCGGTAGAACTTTGAGGAGAGACTTAGAAAATTCAAAATCGATGAAATAATTATTTTTTGAAATTTGATTTACTGCTGTGCGTAAAACTTTTATGTTTTTTAATTAAATAATACACGAAATAGTATCGTGTTTTTCGAGAGTTAACTCGAATTTTTAATTTATTTTGAAAAATTCAAAATTAAACTGAGGAAGAAAAGCTGAAGTTCCA
>WOFM01000339.1:732209-886941 GCA_011428145.1 Ericerus pela
TATTTGTTAATTATATCATTTACCTACATCCTCCTTCCTTTCACACTATCTTCATTCATTTTATTATTTTGTGTATTGTTATTATCATATTCGTCATTAGTGTTTATTATATTATTATTCTAAGTTATTATTTTGTTTTTTCTTGTGTTTGTTATTCTCTCCATTCTCTTCCACTTCCTCCTGACTTTCCTCAATTTTCCTCTTCTATTTCATATTCCATCCATTCATCCTGGGAATTTATGTTAGGCATGCATGCCAATTTATTCGATCCATTATTATAAGGACATATTTTATTCAAATCATCTTCATTTCTATAATATTGACCATTGATTCAGTACAATTTCGTACTTTACCATGTATACCCCCTGATTTTTGGGGCCGAAAAAATTACTTCTCGTCCGTCCCGCGGACGTATATATGCGCTGCAGAAAATTTTGGTCTATGCCCAGCGCCCTATTCTCCGTTATTTTAATCCCCGACATAAGGTCCACTTTAGGGATGGTACGTAGTGTACGTTCTTTAATCTTATAACAGTCTGATTCCTCTCTGAATTTTCCACCCTGATAAACATAGTTCCTATATGAGTGGCAATGAGTAAAGTATCTTGGATGGCACATTCTAACTCGATAGGCTTTTCAAGCATTATAGGGTTAGACAATTTTGACAAATCAGAAATGACGTGGGCAACAGCTCCACCATCTAACATTATTCTCTTAGTAAGAGGAACATAATCAGAATCTGACTCCTGCTTCATGTCTTTAGATGTTATTAGGTTATAATTTATTATTATTTGTGTTATTGTTTGGCTTGGTCCTTATACCTGATCATCATTGACCATTGCACATCATGTTCTTTTTTGTTTTTATTATTATTATTTTTTGATTATTGTCCGTATCTCGTATTTTGTGCAGGACCATCTAATTTGTCTTGGGGTTTTGTACCCTCTTTATTTGATGGACATACCTTAGCTATGTGCCCTTTGCCATGGCACTTGAAACATACTAAATTATTCGGATTTGGCAAATTATTTTGGTTTTGATTATTATTATATTTTCTATTTTCATAACTATTATTACTGTTCTGAGGCATTTCTGACTTTTGATTATTATTGTATGTCATTTTCCCCTGATCTACATTTTGGTTATAGTTCTGATTCCTATTTGTGTTATTGTATCTATTATAGTTTCCACTGTATTGGAATCTTTGATTTCTATTATTATTATTAAAGTTACGGAATTTATTATCAAAGTTTCTAGACTTCTTCTCGTCATATAATCTGTCTGATCTTTCGATCAACATGGCATGAAGTGTTTCGATTGTTTTTTGATCTTGGCTTAATGTATTAAATTCCAGCCTTGTTATGTCATAGTCCATGTTCAAAGATATGAGGAGTTGTTCTATCTCCTCTTGTTTATCTAAATTTTTACCACAGTCCCTTATTTTTTGGGCTGATCGAGAAAACACATCTAAATAACTTCTCATATTACCATCACTATTAAATTTTAATCTCTGAAAGGCCTGCTTCGCATTAATATATGTAACCTGCGTGCAGCTGTTATACCTTTCATCTAAAACTTTCAAAATCTGATTTATTGTTTTCAAGGTCTTTTTACCCTTTCAATAAGCTCGTTGTTTAATCCCTGGTAGATTAAAGCCTTTCCTTTTTCTTGGTTACGAAAATATGCCATCCTATTAGCCGAACTAGCATTGCCAGATTCAGGGTTTAAAAAACTATTTAGTTCCAATCCCAAAAACAGCACTTTGGTCTCAACATCATGCATTATTGGGTACAATCCCTCTGCATAGAGTGTTGATACCATCGTGGTCCTCCAGGCATCATAATTCCTCCCATCAAACACCTTTTTTGTATCGAATATCGACATTTTATTATTAGATTTTGGGTGTTAGGGAGTTTATATCCTACCTCAGAAAACACGAGAACTTAAGTCTAAGGGGTAACACGGTCTAAACCACACGATAATGCACAACACGGTCTCAACCACTCGATTGGGAATGCAAGTTAAAAAATATTATATTATGATTTTCATTAATTAGTCAATATTCTAAATTAAATCTTACGAAATATATTGCCGACGATGAGGTGATCTCTCCGCCCGTTGTTACTGCTTCTTGAGCGGTCAAATTACTGTGATTTTTTTGTCAAAAATTTTCAAAGTCAAATTAATCAAAGTCCCAGGTTTTATTTCAGAATATCGACGATTCTATCAAACACATCAAAGTTCAAATTAGTACGCAGTGCAAAATTATTTAACAAATATGAAAGAGCTGATTACTGAAAGAGAAACAATTTATTAATCTACATCAATTGAATCGATCTTTTATTTGATGTGAACTGGAAAAAATCTGTCACTTATGTCAATGTTTGAAAAGTGGGTTTTCTATTGTTGGATTCGATAATTCTCATCCAACAAAGATTTCCTCTTTCTTTCAATTCTCAACCAACAAGATAAAATTTGAAGGCTATCGATATCACCTTTCAAGTTTCAACTTTGCTTAATATTTGGTTGAGAATTTACCTGAAATATATTGAAATATAATATTATTTTACTGTAATTTAAATTTTTCAGATTAATTTTGGGCAAAATCACACGAAATATATATTAATTAACTTAAACTTTTTACTTATCTTTAGTTTTTCGTTTCTTTTTTCGTATTTTTCGATGTTTTTCTTCTGCTACCTCGCCCAAATGACACTAATCTGCGACGATTTTTTCTCTGCAGCCTTTGAATTTTCGATCTTCTTTCGCTGTTTCACTCCCTAGAACACAGCATGAACAATTGCCAACCATTTTTTACTGTATACACTGGTCTACCGAACCATAGAATCCTCTCGTATCTGATTTGTTTTCTCCAGACTTTTGACTTTGACGTTTTCACAGGCGCCCAAGATTTTACCGTTGTTTTCATTAATTTCACTTTTAATTTGTTGGTTTACCTTAATTGAACATTTAACTTTTTTCAGGATAGTTACTTTAATCACTGAATCGAACTTTTTTGTTCACAAATTTTAACTTTTCCTACCACTTTGCGTGGAGGTATCACTCGGCACTAAGCCTTTCACTTTGCGTGAAACACGAACTTTCAAATATTAATAAATTACACAATTATCACATATCACATTTCCATTTACCGCACTTATTTCTTTTGCCCGCCGCTCTGCTAACATATTGAGGTGAGGTTTGATCACTTTACACAGAAAAGATAAGTACGGATTTCCACCTTGAAAATATTTATTTACGACGTTAGTACAACCACTGACGAACGGAGAACATTCTCTGTCGAGCAGTGGCGGAAAGAATATTATGTTGGCAATCAGTGTCGCCACATGTAAAACGAATAAGTGTAATAGTATGTTACATACAGTGTTAGTCAATGTGATGTCCCGTGTTCGTGAGGTAGTGAGGGAATCGTATCCCAACACTTTTTTGGTCCTTGCTTACTCTACCTCACATCAGAATTTTTAAGAAAAATTTATGTTAATGTTCCACCAAAATTTGAGCTCTCTACATGGAATATGGTTCTCTTGGAATTGTATTTGATAAATGATAACTTAAATTAAATAGGTTATTCCCTTTAAAATTGTATAATATGCTAAGATACTTGTTTCTTTAGACCTTCAATTTGTTGAGCAAAATTAGATTTTAAATGAATTAATGACAAAGCTCTATAAAATTAATAAAATAATCTAAAACTATTAAAATTTCTCAAATTCAAAATAAAAATCAAAGAATTGGTTTATGAGCAGTAGAATACAAAATGGGGTATTGCCAACTCTGTTTGTAGAGCATGGTACTGGTACCAGCCATGAGTTGAATTTTCCATGAAATTTTGTAATTGGAAATCAAGTAGTGGTAACATTGACATCTTATCATTTTCGAAATTTAAAATTCAAATTTGGAATTGGAAAATAGAAATAGAAAAAAAAATTTAAGAAATTCAAATTAAATCTTGCACTTATCTGAAACCACAGAATCTCGCGGCGAATTATGTAGGAAACATAAAATGCTAAAAAACGTAATTTAAGCTTCATTTGAAACCTCAGTTTGAATTAAAATCTAAAATGAATACTTGACTTTTTGTTTTAGTTTTTCATTATCTTGTTTCTCATCTTTTTATGTGTAGTATACTGTACATCTCGAAATTCTTTTGTATGGGTTTTCTTTCTTCTCAATTGTGATCAAAATTGAAATATTCTGCTCCCAATTTCAACATGTCAGGTTTGTAATTGAATATTTTTTTGTTCTGGTTAATATTCTTAAATGAGCCTATGCACCCGAAGAACAACATATTCATTACTTTACAGATTATGAAAGGGAGTTGAAAAAGGTGAATAGTGAACTTCGACTCACTCAAAACGAAATTCGGCGTTTAAAAGAACGAGAGGAAGAATTGAAACAAAGAAGAGAATTTCTCACGGATGCTTTGTTATTGTTACAGAACAAAGAAGCTGCCGAAGGGGGAAAATGGGAGAGCAACGGTATATTTTTTTGGTAATGCTGTCTTTATATTTCTTCTCCCTGTTTATTTTTTTTTTTTTGCCATTTTGCAGATTTTCCATGGCACTCACAGTTATTGGATAAGCTGAAAAATATTTTTAAATTATCGTCTTTCAGAGTTAATCAGCTGTCTGCTATTAATACAACTCTTTCGAAAAAAGATGTTATAATTATTATGCCCACAGGGGGAGGTAAAAGTTTATGTTACCAGTTGCCTGCTTTGATTGACAAAGGTAAACGGTCTATTGTGAAAATTCTGTAAACTTTTTAACGTAGGTTTACGTTGAATAAATCGGCGTACCGTTACTCGACGACACGACTGACTAGAACCGACAAACGTAGTCCTGCACCTCTTTTCTCTCACTTTGAGGAAAATGCTGTTTACTTTTTTAGTTGCAAGTTAATTGATAAAATTATTTTGTTTGTTCAGGATTTACTTTAGTTATATCGCCAATGCTGTCATTAATCGAGGATCAGGTCATGCAGTTGAAGTCGTTATCTGTCAAAGCTGAAATGTTTAGTGCCAGTGTTTCTGCGGAAGATTCTGCAAGAGTTCAGAAGGTTGTTTAAAATTTCTCCTTTTTTTAAATCTTCGTAGTTCTTCTTGCAGTAAAATTTCCTCTACTTTGAAACTAGATGATGATTGATCCCCAATCTGGTCTCAAATTACTCTATGTTACTCCAGAAAAACTTGCAAAGAGTAAAAGATTTATGAGTAAGTTGCAAAAAAGTCATAGCTTAGGAATGCTTTCTCGTATTGCTGTTGATGAAGTGCATTGTTGTTCCCAGTGGGGACATGACTTTAGAACAGGTGTATTCATTATTTCATAATTACATGTTACAATTTTTAAGTTTTTTTTTTCAATGGCTTACTTTTTGCGTTTCTCAGACTATCAATTCCTGTCAGTCCTGAAAGGTATGTTCCCAGATATTCCTATGATTGGATTAACTGCAACAGCAACCACTAAAGTTATCCTTGACGTACAAAAAATGTTGTTGATTCAAGGCTGTTTGATATTCAAATCTTCTTTTAATCGCCCAAATTTACATTATGAGGTATGGGTCGAGTGATGAACCCGTCAATTTTTCGAAATTACATGTTGAATGTTTTTTTTTGTTTTTTTTAATCAATTTTTTAGGTTCGTGAAAAACCATCTACGCAGAAGGGTTG
Source organism: Ericerus pela (assembly GCA_011428145.1). Classification (NCBI taxonomy): domain Eukaryota; kingdom Metazoa; phylum Arthropoda; class Insecta; order Hemiptera; family Coccidae; genus Ericerus; species Ericerus pela. Next base: position 737,898 of record WOFM01000339.1, read on the forward strand.
CATCGATCAGTTAGAGGATCTATTGAAACATCGGTTTAAAAGTATGTCCGGTATTATTTACACAACCTCCATCAAAGATTGTGATGATTTGAGACAGGAATTAAGGTAATAGTTTTCAAATTTATACTTTTTAAGTTTCCTATTTTTAAGAAAATTATGCTATCAGAAATCGAGGATGTCGTGTGAGCGGATATCACGCGCAATTAGAGCCACCCTTGAGATCGCAAGTACATAAAAAATGGTTAAGCGGGGAGTATCAAGCTGTCGTAGCAACCATAGCTTTTGGTTTGGGTATTGATAAACCTGACGTACGATTTGTTATTCATCATTCGCTATCAAAGTCTATGGAGAATTTTTACCAAGTAAAAGTTTCACGAATATTTTTAATTAAAGTAACTGAATTGTCGTTTTACAATTTTCGCGTAATAAGACGAATTTTGAATATTGTTTTTCGACGGAAGGAAAGTGGTAGAGCTGGTAGAGATGGAAAACCGGCGAACTGTATTCTGTTTTATCGGTTTGCCGACGTATTTAAACTGAGTACAATGGTGTTTGCGCAAAAAACTGGCCTCAAAAACCTATATTCTATTGTCGACTATTGTCTTAATCCAGTCGAGTACGTATGTGTTTAATCTATCTTCTATTTCTTTTGTATCTTTAATAAATTCGTAAGCATATAAGATCCGCAACCTTCTCTACAGATAGTTGACGATAAGTATAAAAATTTTGCATAAAATATAATTCGAATTAGAGAAAGTTGTAAGGTAAATCTCAAACTGACTGAACTATGAGAATTGCGTCAAAAATTGATTAAAAGTTCATACAGAATAATATATCTATATTCAATCATGAACCTGCTTTATTTTCCATACAATTCATTATGAATTTCCTTGATACTTTATTTAGCGTAACTTTCCCAGAATTCTGACAAGTTTTACTTCTGATATTTTAATTTTTATAAATCGGTATTAATGTTAGATAAAGATAATAGGTTTGTTTGGGCTGCCATTTTTTTGGTAATTCTGGTAAAACTTCAGGATATTACATCGAAACACTTCTTTGGCATTAACAAATGTTTCTAGTAAAATAACAGTACCTGCGGAGGTACTGTTAAATTAACAGAAATTTCTGATAATTTTTGAAATAGAAAAATTACAGAATCTGCTAAAACATGTTTCTGTAATTTTTTTTTTGCATAAATTTTACCAGAATTACTAGAAAAATGGCTGCCCAAACCTAATTATTGATAGTTTTTGTAATTCTTTCACGCCTTTGAAATTCATGACTGTTTTTTAACATTTAAATTGGTAAATTTGGTTTTCTAGTGAAGTATTAGCTCTGTTTGATAGGATTACATTAACTTACACCAAATAATTGAAAACAAGAAACAAAATACTGGTTTATTCATAGAATAAATTGACATACCGAGTCTTTAAAAGACAATCAAATCCGTATTTCAAAAACCAAACAAAATAATACGAAGTGGACAAATTTAAACAAGGTAAAAAACAAGGTGAAATTATATGGCAAAATTTCATGAAGATGAGGACTTTACAAGTTCAGAATTACAAAGTTATTAGACATAAAAGAACTTGTAGGACTTGCATAAGCGAAGGTACCAAGCAGAGGAATTTTTCTCTGTCCCTAAAAGTTGGAGCAAGTCCTGAATTTGTAAAAGAGAGAGAGAAATCACTTTATCAAGTTCCATTTCCATTGGTAACTGAACAAAAGAGTTAGATTACAAGCAGAAATGGAAAAAGATATGGAGAAAAAATATCAGATAGTCTTCATTCTTTCAAAAAAGAATGGTACGAGTTTAACTATATCAAACATTTCAAGGATACCTTATGTTTATGAGTTGTCTATATAAATGAAACCCAAACACATACTGGGAAGTGAACCATTTGTTAATAAGAAGCAATTTTTTTATTATAAATATTTAAATCCACTGTAAAAGTGACAAACACCAACATTTCCAACTCTTTATAGCTCTTATTGACTTACATAACCACCTCTGAACATGGCCATAAAGATTGATAAAGTAGTAATAAGCAAGAAGTATATAAACCTTATAGGTGCTTTATAGCTATAAAGCTTACAGACAGTTCATAAACAGCCTCAAGATTTGCAGATTGACGTAAAAGTGAGATTTTTGTATACTTTTGTCTACAAAATACAAACAAATGCACGTGGTGAGTTTTTCCTCCAATCAAATTCTTGGAAAGAAGTACATGTGGTGCGGTCTGTACTATACATAGGTAAGACACAAAAACCATCTTTGTGTCATCTCCATCATATATATATGTATGTATATCCTTAAAGGTTGTGCTCACAGAGTATTAAATATAGCAGAGAATGCACATTCATCTAAACGCTGAAATGAAAAACAGCACTACTTTCAAAACTATTTATCCCCACTACTTCAGTACTAAATTCAAATTTCCATGTCTCTCATCCGGGACTACGGGCAATAATCAGAAATTTTTTAATTTTTAATTTTCAAATAATTTAATTAAATGAATAAGTATTATTATTAATTTAGAAATCACAATTAAAACGAATTTTGTATGTAAAAATAAGATTGAAAATAGTTGGTACCTTAACAGTGATGGATATTTTGATCATAAAAGTGGTGCCGCTTTTTGTTTTATATGTATCCTGTATTATATTTAATACTCTGTAATTGTACCCCTGTAAGATTAGGTTTTAAAATTGAATTAGAAGTAAAAAAAGGTTTTATACCCAGAATGAGAAGGGGACAGACTCCTGAATAAGTGATAAAAATGTGAGACCCCTGTACACTGTACTTTTCTTTGAGAAGCTAGAAGATGATTTTAATTTCCCTCTTCATTGTTTGTTTGGTTTTTATTTTTAAATACAAATTTCATTACCGGTGTTGGAGAAAAGAATAATTTTTAAATCCGACGTAATTCGGAGAATTGGTTGAATACTTTTATTGAAAATAATTTTGGTTCGTTTTTACATTTTATTATATAATTGTAATTATATAACGAGCGGACAAAGTCCGCAGGTGCAGCTAACCAATTTATAATAATTTTTATGTTTGTTCCTGTTGTAAAATTCGCCCTTTAGCTGTCGCCGAAAGATTATTGCTTCGCATTTTGACGAAGCGTGGGAGAGTACAGATTGCAATGAAATGTGTGACCACTGCGCCGAACTTTGTGCGACAGAACAGAAAAATGTTTCAGACCAGTGTCGCTCAGTGTATAAAATTTTGGACTACGCTGACAGTAACGATATTAAATTAACAGGTTTGTTGTGGTATTGTTTTGTAGAGTCCATTGCTATTGCTTATGAGTTTTTACATAAACTATCGTCATCATTTCAGCCCAAATGGTGGTAGATGCCTGGTACGGTAAGAGCTCAAAAATCAAAGCAAAGGTCGCTAATCCGCCTTCATTTTCTTCTGAATTTGCCAGTAATATTCTGGCGCATTTATTGATAAATGATTATTTAAAAGAAGATTTTCATTTTACTCCTTATTCTACGATTAGTTACTTGAAAAAAGGTATTATGAAAATTTGATAAAAATAATGTTATGCAACGATTATGACAATCCTCAATTTTCCTAATTTTCACTTTAGGTCCCAAAGCTGAGGAACTAAATGATCAGCACAAAATAATTATGGTCATTCGTGGTAAAAAAATCTGTAAATCACCGTCAAAGTCGAAGAGTGAATCGAAAAGCAAACGACTGAATTTTGATGATAATGATAATAATGATTTAGCGGTTCCCAGTAAAATTTGCAAAATAGTTACCATTGAAGATTCAGACTGATTGAAGGTTCGTTAAAAATTTTACTAAAATTCACTCATGTTCAGTCGAAATATTTTCGACTTTAAACTTGAAAAAATGTTCCGAGTTTGCAGAATGATGAATTTAATGGAGTTCTTGTTGATCTTATTTGAATGAAACAACCTGTATTGGATGAATTGAATTTTTTCTTATAAGGTTCTATCAATGTGAAATCGATATTTCGGGGTAATTTCTTAAATATTCTTTTTTTGAGTCCCATATGTCTTTACAGTGAAACCTTTAGAATTGGTTAAATGAAGTTAATGTTTTATTATTACATATTTATTAATCCATTTTACAAATTTTATTGGAAATAAACAACATTTGTGTAGAATAAGGAGTGTATTCTTTAAGAGTTACAACGAACAGTGAGCAATACAAAAAATTCGTTAAGTTTCCATCTTGATGAATCTTGATAAGATCGATATATCGATAGTGACACTTATGTAACTATCGATAAGTTCTACTTTCATTCTATTCAAATATAAGTTCTCTCATATACTTGTTCTCGTAATATCATTTTTAACAAAGTTTGTTTTTTCTGCTGTGAATAAATCTTGTTACTGTGATCGAATAAGCTGACAAATTTATTGTTCATAAAGGATTAAAAATATTTTATCAAATTTGTGATTGTGACTGACGGATTGAATTTTATTGTACGTGTATTAATAGTATAAAGAGTTTTAAATTTACTTATAGTTCAATTTATTTATTAATTGCATTCAATTTTTTTAACCCTCACCCAAATGTTACACAATTCAACTTTAAAAATTTGGGTAATATATGAAATCAAAATTTACAAAAATGTATAAATTGTACTGATGGCATTAAAAACCTGCCAGCCATTAAATTGAAATTATTTCTTCTCATTTGAGCAATTCAATAATATTTAGTACAAATTTTTCAAGAAAAAATGCTTTATTCTTATCTTTCACTTCCACAACAGCATCTATGGTCCCAAATTATTTTCCTCAAATCATCGCTTGTTGTACATAAAAACCTTTCTCAGAATTCTGTAACATCAACATTGACACCTCTTCATCAAAACTAGCATTTAGTTAAACATACTGACATTTGGTAGGTTGTGTAACTCTCTCATGTAAAGGGATAATTTCTTAACAATCTGAGAATCTTTTGCTTCGTCTTGAGGCTATCTTTAAAAATAATATATCTGAAAATTAAAATTAATTTTTTTTACTAAACTTTTTGATTTGGAGTTTGTGGGGATCATTAACTCTGCATGAGGTTAGGGGCTTGGCTCTCTAGACAACAATCACTGCCGAAAGGATGGCAATTATTAGTGCCATGCACCTTATACAACACCCTTTCATTTGTTTGTAATTACCTGTAAATTCAGGGAGGTAATTTACAATGTTCAGACCATGATTAATCGATACATAATGATCTCAGTGATGTTACAGACAAGTACACAAATTTGTATGTCTTTCTTATCAGGTACTAATATGAAACAACAGACTTTCTATGAGACACATATATATGTTCATGTGTGTGTGTGTACTGAGCTGACTTTTCAAGTTCATGAAACTGGCTACGGAATTGCCAGTGTTTGCCTTGATTCTGGCTCCCCCATACATTATGTAGGAAGTGGCAGAACACACAAATACCTGTTGGTTACCTTCTTGTTGAGAATACTCTTCACAACAATATATTTAACAGTGGTGATGCCAATGTGATTTCTTTGCTAATGTTGTGGAAGTCTAGAGGTGTAGTGTACTTACACCAAAATTTAGCGCTGTGCACTAGTCAGTTACTTGCTTGTGAGACAAATATTCTTGTAGACCTGCACACCATGGATGTCAAAGTAAGTCTACTAAAATGGGAATTCTATATCCCATCTTCCAAACAAATTTGCAGGAAGGGAGTAAGAAGTAGACCTGGAGGAATCAAGCTGGCCTTATCCACCAACACCTCCACCTTAGACTAGAGACTTGACATCTCTGAAACTTTGGACCAATAAAAAAAGGTTCGAAGACCAGAAACTTTATTTCTGAGAACTTCAATTAACCAGGATAAATTAGCAGTTCAAATGTTGAGATGTGGTCATACATTAAGTCAAGATTCAAATCCTCCTACACCATATCCACAACCATTGAAGTCTATGTTCACTCTCAGTGAAAATTTGAATTTAGTAGACATACAACAGAGGACTAGTGACAAAAGAAGTATGTCACTACCAACTACAAACACAGCTGGGTAAGTTTCTAACCCACCCCTATCTAAATGTGTGAAGAACTGGTCAACCACAACTGACTGCAGAAGTATTGGCTCAATTACTGCAACTTTTGTAAACACAACCAGTACAGAACCCGTGCATTCCTTAGATGGAGGATAGATATCCCAAAATTCCTCCCAAATGAAGTTGATCTTCAGCTTACTTTCCTTGATGGTAGATTTAAAACAAAAAATCTACAAGATGATCAAAAATATATACAAATCTATGGTGGTATGCCAGCAAAAACCATAAGACATATTCCAGATATCATGGAGTGCCCTCTAACAGAAGCAGACAAATACTCTGGGTTCTGAAAAATTATTAAAGATGGGTTTGGTAAAACAAAAAACCAAATTATTGACGACGTGATGGGAAGCATGAAAATTAGAGATGATAAACCCTCCATTTTTATGACCAAGTTAAGGAAGAAGGCTGACAACATCAAATTACATTGAAACAAAAGGACCATCTTGCCATGCCAGAGCTCACAAATTATTAACTGACAAAATCAGAGAGATTTGAGATATTATGGTCAAATTATAGGGGAAGGTATATGCAATCTCTCAAAAAGTTCATGTAGTTCTCCAATCCACATGACAAAAAACAAAGGTGGAGAATGGTGAACTATTGGTGACTACTGGTTGTTAAGTGCCAAAACAGTTCCTGATCACTACTCAGTCCCAAATATAATGAACTTCAAGACAAATATGAAAAGTAAAGCAATGTTCTCCAAAACTGACATCAACTGGACATTCCACCACATTCCAATGGTTGAACAGGATATACCAAAGACTGAGCTTATAACACCCTTTGGTCTATTCAAATACATTTGAATGCCTTTTAGACTCTAATTCTACATAAACTTTCCAAAGATTCATCAATGGATTGTTTAAGGATCTGCCATTTGCTTATTAGTGATTGGAATTTTAGGTCTTTTTTACAGTTTAGTTCAATTGGTCTTGGTCACAAAAATACCTAGTTCAGTGAACTAGTTCATCATGACCTAAATAATAAGAATGATAATGAATGAGAAACTGTGAACAGTAAACAGAGATAATTCAAATTGGAACTTAATCACTTTCTAAGTTAGCAAATTGTTGAATAGTTTCCTCCAGCCTTTGTACAGTATATTCAAAGCCTCCAACTCATCTTATCACTTTAAAAATTCAAATAAATCACAAACTAGTTCTTTGAGAGTTTAAGTCTTGGCCACTTAGGTCATTGAATTGTTTATTTCAAATGAACTACTTAATGAACTGCCAAAACACAACCCTTGTTTATACATATCTGGATGATATATGCATTTGCTTAGATGATGGTAAGCAAGAGCACGAGAAGAATGTAAGAGCTGTTATACATTGTACACATGCTGCCAGCCTTACTATCAATGTTGGTAAAAGCTTATATAAAAAAACCAAAACTGACTTTCTCAGCTACCACGTCTCAACTAAAGGCATTTCCCCACTGAAGATCAAAGTATAACTAATTATGAATTTCCTGAAATCCTCTAATGTCACTAAACTCAGGTGTTTCTTGGGGATGGTGAATTTCTATGCTGCGGCTGAACAAAGTAAGTTGTTTGCATTAATACAAACAAATAAGAAAAAATGTAAAACTCAACTCGATAGGACTGAAGCCGAGTAGGCCTTTAAAAATATCAAAGAAACACTGGCAAATGCAGTTCTATTGGCTTATTTAAATAGAAGTCTGCCATTGTGTATTGTTACTGATGCATCAGACTGCAATTAATGCAACTTTGTACCAAATGGACAATGACAAGAAATTACATAATGCAGAATTGGGTATAATATTCATGGAATGAATAACATCATGATGTGTATTATGAAAACATTATATTAGTGAGAATAGTTGATGTCATGAGACAAGTCTAGACAAGTTTTAATGGTGTGATTAGAATAGGATATTAGAATAAAAATTGTGGCAACTTCCTACATCATGTAGGGCAAACACACTTTTTGGTTCACAGGCTATTGGTTCACCACCACTAGTCTAAATTTAATACTGAGCTAGGCTCACACACATACGAGGTCTAATTGTACATGTACGCATACGATGCCCGCTGCACCCTATAAGTGGTAACCCCAATGTGCAAACTAACTTTGAATAATGGAGAAAATAGCTCACTATAAAAATGTGTTCCTCAAAATTTTAGAATCATCTACAGACATGAAAATTTCTTCAAACAATGAAAAATATATTAAAAAAAAATTTGTTTATTGTATCTCCTGTGTGTTTGTGAGCACAGTAAATGTCAGTGCAAGATCTTTTAGACGATGCAAGGGGCCCTGGTCAAGGCATGCCATTTTGCATGTTGACATCTGTAGAATGAACTCCAGAGGGTGGGCTTTGCCTAACCTATTTCATTCCCCCACCATTGTTGCCCCCAAAATGGCATATCATGTACCAGCACCCACATCTGCCCAAAAGATCTCACCGCCTATGCAATGAGTAAATTTAATACCGACTGATTTTAGTACTTGAACTCATTGTAATTAAAAACATGTCCATTCTAAAAATAACTATTCTCAAAAGCATTAAAAAATATCGGAAAAACTAACAAACCATTTTACAAATGAAAATTAAAGAACAAAAAGAAAAAAATTTTCCAAAATTTTGGGCCCGTTGAGATTGAAACGTGGCATTTCTAAGGTAGAGCCACGATCCTATCACAGCACCACTGCAGCTGCGCAATGAAGCTGATATTATGACACTATATTGACCCGAAACAACTTTATAAATAGTTGGTTTAAAGAAATTTTCCTGTTAGTCGACAATTATAAAATTTTCTGCAAAAAATATTTCCATCACCTTCACTGTCGGGTTTACACCTAATTTTCTTGGATTATTCAGACTTTTTAGTTTTTTTTTTTTTTTTTTCAAACGAGTATTAATCCCATTGTCCTGAACTAACAGTTATAGAAATTTTTTCTTCTCGAAAAATAACAACAGAGATTGAATGGAAAAAATTTTCATGTTTTAATGATCTGAATTTTCTTTCCAAAGATTTTGACGAACAATGATCATAATAATTAAGAAGAAACTTTTTTTTTACAAATATATTTTCCAACATTTGAAAATATTCATCTGTTCCAAAAGAGAAACACAAGAATTCTTGGAGTCGCAAACCGCCAGCCTCAAATAAACACTCCGGTAGTTTATTTAAATTTGCTAGGCAAAATTTAAAATTTAAACCAACAGATGTGTACCTATTCTGTTTCGCGTCCAGTGCGAGTCCGTAACGTTTCCCCCCACGATGACCATATGTTTCGTGTATTGCAGGTGGTGGTTTACGTTTCTCTTTTAGAACATAGTATACATATCATGTTCATATTTGGATTTTTGTACCTTTTTCATTCCTTTTGGAGCCAAGTTGTTTCGAATTCTTACTGTCCAACAGATGATTAAAAAAAAAATACATTTCAAAAAATAGCGCTTCTGAAATCGGTGATCGAGGTCTTAACTTTAAAATGAAAAAAAAATTACTCGGATAAACTCAATAAATTTATGACAATTTAACATAATTATTCGTTAAGTTCATAACTAACAATCATAAACTTTTATTTCGCCATTTCAGTATATTTAATACGAATGCATTCGAAAAAATGACAATGGAAAAGTCCAAAATGATGAAGACCATTCTAGTCATGCAGTCTCAACAAAACAGACAAAATCAAATATAATCAGTACTGGAGTTCAGATATACTTTTTTTTTTTTTAAATAAAGCACAAATAATTCATTCTTCAGGCCTCTGGAAAAATGAATAAATATTATACAATACTACATCAAAAATTATGAATTGTTTTAATTCACACAACCAAATACTCACTGTCGGCTATTTTCGTGAATTTCAAAATGAACAAAAGTTCCCCGAGAATTTGCCTTCTAATCAGTACTGCACCGCTGAATCCGAAAGTTTTCATACATCTTTTGAGCTCTTCAATATCATTATAGCTAATTGCAACCAAGTAGAATATTCCATTCAAAGACAGAGCCTTATTCAAACGAGGCAGAAGTCTATTATAAAAATGACAGAGAGCATTTTCTAAAATATGAACAACCAATAAACAGGCAATGCAAGGCTTACTCGTCAAGAATTTTTCGTCCTCTTTTTCCCCCAGCCCAACTTTGTGAAATTCCAGAATTCAACGTTTCGTCATCCTCGGTTTCTACGTACGGTGGATTGAATACTATCATATCAATAGCTGCGCGCAAACAAAACACATTCAACAAATCTGCATTGATAACATCAACCTAACATTTATAAGAGAAACAATAATAAATATTGCTGCAAAATAAGAAGATACAGAGCTATAACACCACGTTAGGTACATCTTAGACAACTTACCGCAACGCCGTTCATTACAGCTGTGTTTTTCGTGACCAAACAAGCATTCGGATTAATATCAATAGCAATATAATGTGATTGTTTTTTCATGATGGAGGCGACGGCTGTTATTATCACTCCAGATCCAGACCCTATCTCGAGAATAATCCGAGGCTTGAAGCTAAGCAAATTATCCAAATCCATTTCCAGAGCATCCAACAACAAGAATGAATCTTCCGAAGGTTCATACACATTTTGCTCATTCAACAACTTTATATTCCATAGCTAAAAATGTTCATGGATAAACTCATCTTTTCATGAAAGCGATACCAAAAATTATTTCTTACCGGCGTGTTCATGGCATGAGAATAGAAATTGTGTTATTTCGGGGCATACGACCAACAGAAAGTACTATTCGCTAGTGATCTTTAATTAAGTTTTAAATGATGAAGAAAAGAATGTAATTTTAAAACAATTTTCGATTGTACAGTGAGGATGATTAAAACCTTTGACTATATAGCTTATGGACTGCTAGAACTGATAAAATCTTGAAGCCGAACACTGCAGGCGTTACTTTTCGAAAAAGGTACTTTGTGTGAAAATTGAATTTGTATTCAGTTATATTTTCGTGACTCCTAACAATATAAGCAATGAGAGAACGATATTCTTTTAAGTTTCACTAGTGTTTGTACTTTCACTTATCACCAAAGGTCGTTTTTCGAAAAAGAACGCCTGTTAACAGTGGCTTCAGCGGTGTTCCATTTAACTCTATGTATTTCTTATCAGTTCTAGCAGTCCATTAAGCTATATAGTCAAAGATTAAAACTAAAGGTTCCTGGTTCGCAGTGTTGCCAGATTTTAAGAATACGATAGCCGTACACAAACCTTTGAAACCCCCTTTGACTATAGCTCTGTTTGATAGGATTACACTAACTTACACCAACCTACACTGGTAGGGATATTCCACAAATATTCAAGTAAAACTTGGCGCAAAGTCGCATAACATTCCTGCATTTGTGGAATCGCCCTCTTGGTGTAGGTTGGTGTAAGTTGGTGTAGTCCTATCAAACAGAGCTTATATCTTTGACTATATAGCTTAATGGACTGCTAGAACTGATAAGAAATACATAGGGTTAAATGGAACACCGCTGAAGCCACTGTTAACAGGCGTTCTTTTTACAAAAAATGACCTTTGGTGATTTTTAAGTTTTTATTAGTTCTAGAAACAATGAAAAATCAGAAACAGCATACCTACTACATATGAAATTGATACCTATTTCATTTATCGTGTGATAAACAAGTCAGAAATATGAAAAACTTGTACTTGTGGCAGCACTATATCTTTAATTCAGATTCCAAATACGCTGGGACATTCGATTTTGGTATTCTCTGCAATTAGAAATCCTACTGACTTAAATTTGCTGAAATTTTTCAACAAAATTGTAAGAAATTGTTTGTCAAGGCTGAAAAATCATTACGGAAAATCATCTACTTTGTTCTGATTTAAACAAAATGACTTGGAAAAATTATCAGAAATATATTTCAAAATGAAGAAATTCCAACAGACACCATCAATTTTTAATCACTTCAAACCTTTATAGGACAAATAATGTACCTACTTGAATCTTTTACAATAACTACTTATTTCAGGCATTTTAAAAACAAAAAACGGCAAAATAAAAGCCAAATTTTCATAAATATCATCCAATTGTTTATTTTCATTAATGTTTGTTAGATACCAGTAGTTGGTACTACTGAATCAAGATTTCCTACAGTCGAGTTCTCGTCATTTTTATCTGTGTCTTTTTCTATCACTTTCTGTTTTCTGGTCAAAAGGTGACACTCATTCACTTGTATTCAATATGGCGATACCACATTAATATGTTTCTTTCTTACAATAAATTAGTTCACTATTATTATAGTGTTCAAGTTTTATTTATGAGTTAAATCAAGTCAATTTACGTTTAGAATTGAGTTAGTTGTTCGTAATTAACTTCTCTTCTAAATATAAAGATGTTCATATCATCTGAAATTTATTCTAAATTTGAAAAACATTTTCTCTGATCAAATAAAATAAAATAAATTTTCACTCAAAAAATGTATTTTAGCTCATTTAGGACTCGCTCAAGTTCTTACGGTAGTTCAAGAAATTTTTTTCGGATAACAAATCAGCAAACGATGAAATTATTTACCTAACAGCCGAATTTTTCAGTTTAAGAAAACCTTACTTCAAATTTTTCAAGAAAAAAGGAACTCTATTCAAAACTTACATTTTCACATTCTGAAGTTTGTCGATTAATTTAAATCATTATTCGAACATTTCACTCATTAATTTCAGACAATAAATTTGTATAGGGTTCTAATATTTCACTAGTATCTGCTTATATTGTTAGGAGTCATGAAAATATAACTCAATATAAATTCAGTTTTCACACAAAGTACCTTTTTCAAAAAGTAACGCCTGCATTGTTTGGCTTCAAGATTTTATCAGTTCTAGCAGTCCATTAAGCTATATAGTCAAAGGACTATATACATACTGAACTGCTAATACTGATAAAAAGCTGTGTTCAAAACAAACAGGCGTATCCCTATTCAAAATGTTAGTTCATTATAAAATTTATTAATACTTATTGTCTTTTCCTTTGACTAGGTCTCTTCTTACCACAATTATTGCTTTTAATTACGAATTAAATTGGTAATGTTGTAGTTTTATAAAACTCAGAAGTTCAAAAATTTTAGTTAAATCAATTTAAAATTTGATTTATTGATGCATAAAAATAATCTTTTTTGTTGCTGTACGACGAATGTTTTTATTTACTTGCGAAATATACTAACAAATATGTCTAATTCTAATTTTTACATAGAAATTTGTAATTAATTCGGTTAAATGCGGATCAGGTAGCTCTATGTTTTTAAACAACAAACCAGTAAACTAACATTTTGAACGGGGATACCGGTGTCTGACTCAACTTCACCGGCTGTTCATTAGACTCTGTGTTATTCTTATTAGTATTAGCAGTCCAGTATGTATATAGTCAAAGGAAACCCCGTATATGACTCAGGCCCATATTCATAAACATCACTTTAACCTCCCTTCACTTAAATTTCATTTAAAAAAAGTTTTTCGCACAATTTTGTACATAAAAATTTGGGAACATTGTATCTCTTATGAAAGTTCCAATGTAAAAATAAAATGTTACCACTTTCTTAAATACAAAATTGTGTCAAAAATCATTTTTAAGTGGAGTTTAAGTGAAGGGAGGTTAAAGTGACATTTGGGAATATGGGCCTCAGAGCTGTACGTCTTGCAGGGTTGACTTTTTCTTAACTTTTTTTGGAGTTAAGATGGGGTATGACATGACTTTGGATCTGTTTTGACATTTTTTCCATAATTGAAATGTTTCCCTTCCAATTGGTATCTTATTGAAAAAAAATCAGTTTGCAGTAGGTACACTTTAAAATCATGAATATTAAAAATAATTCAAATCACTATTCACTCATTCTCATTCACTGATAAACCTTAGAAAAATTCCAGTAAATATTTTAGCTACTTAATATATTGATAAAAATTTGATTTTGATGTTAAATGGGAAATACATGTAAATAAATATCGATCTGGTTTATAAAAATTCGATATTTTTCGATGTTAAATGGAAAATTCATGTAAACCAATATCGATATTTTATCAATGTGTGAGAAAAAATAGGAAAATAAAGAAACATCAAATTTGAAAACAGATCCCATATACAAAATAAAAATGTTATCACATTAAAAAAGTGGTTCAAGATCATGTAATTGACATACTACATAATCTAGAGAGATATAATAAAGCTCCTATCATTGCTCTATAATCTGTGACATTATTTGAATTTTCATTAATATTAGTATTTATTCTTAAATTCGTTTCCATAGGTGTAGTGAAATATTTTGCTTCACTAAAGCCAAATTTATTTAATATTTTATTAATATACATATTTTGGGATAATTTAATTATTTTATTATGTCTATCTCTTTGAATTTCAAAACCTACAAAGAAATTCGGTTCATTTATTATCTTCATTGTGAAATCTTGTTCAAACTTTTTATTAATTTCATCAATTATATTTTTATTTTTTGTAATAAGGAGTATATCATCTGCATATGTTAATAGAAATGTATTATTGTTATTATTATCTTGATGAATGTATAAACAAGGGTCGACTTTAGATCTATCAAAGCCCATTTGCAATATTTTATTATCCAATAACTTATACCAAGATTTTGAAGGTATTTTCAAACCATACTTAGCTTTCTTAAATTTTAATATTTTATTAGTCAATATTCATACCTAGAGGTGGTTTTAAATACAATGGAAAATTTATTGGGGAATTTAAATAAGCTGTTTTAACATCATATTGTGCAATATTAAGATCAAATTTATTTGCTATTGAGAGTACCCATATAATTAACCAGGCTGGTGCAATAGGTGTAAAGGTTTCTCCTAATTTATATCCAAATAATATCTGATGAAATTAGTTGTAGTTTCCTATCAGGTTTTGTTCTGAAGTTATTATGTCCTAATCTACTATTATTAGTAATTTGACATATTTCACAATTTATGAACTCATTATCTTTAAATTTCAATGATGTCGGAATTCCTGTTGATAGTTTTTACAGTAATTTAAGATATTTTCCACTAATATGTCCCATTCTTCTATGCCATAGTAACTTTTGTTTCTCTATAGTATTATTTGTGAATGGTATTATTCGATTTTCATTATTATTATTTTGAGAATTTCCTATATTAGTATTTTCAGCTAAATAATTTTCTAAAATTATTTCATTTTCATTAATTAAATCATTATTATTATTATTTTCATTTATTTCTATATGTTCGTGTGATAAATTTGTGTTTTCATTTTCAATATTTAAATTATTATCAACAGTGTTATTTTTAATATTTATTTCATTTTCATTATTATTATGTTTATTCATTATACTTAACGAATTTTCATTATTATCATCTATTTCGTAAATCTTTAGGGTATCACACCCTGAGATGGATCATCTATATCTATGACATCTAATGACACTTCATAATCTTCCTAATCTGTATCCTGTGAGTTTATATTCTGTTCAATGATTTCCTCTATCTCATAATCACTCCAATCTGTATCTTGTGTATTTATATTTTCATCTTCTTCAATTTCTAGTTCTATTTCATAATCAATCCATTCATCATCTTTAGAGACTGGCATACAAATCTTATCTTTTTCATTTTCTACCAATTCATAATTTATCACAAAAACACCATCATTCTTAACAGCTGACATTCGAATTTTATTTGTTTCTATAAAGTAAATGTTTGCTATGTTTTTTCCTTGATCTATATTCAATATTCCTGTTTCGGTAATTCTTATTCCCGACAAAATATCATAATTTAGCTCAGGTACAAAATGTACATCCAATGGGTCAATTATTTCTTGTTCTTTAAATTTATTTTATATCAAAATTGACATAGTCCCTTTATGTGTCCCATATAAAAAGGCTCCTTTTAGGGCACACATTAATTTTATTGGTTGAACAAATGTTTGAATATTTTTTAATTTATTAATATCTGAAGTCAGGTAAACTTCAGATTCTCCGTCCAATAATATATTATTAGTCAAATTTCTAAAATTGTTTTTTTTTTTTTTTTTTTTTTTTAGGTTATTATTAACATTTGTTAATTCATCTATTAACCATCCATCATCATTTCTAAATCATTTGACCATGAAACTCATTCTAATTGGTGGTGCTTCTTGCTTATTTGATTTTTTACTAATCGTATTTTGTTTATTATTATTATTATTATTATTATTATTGTGGGTTCACCTCTAAAACCCACAGGCGAATAGATTTGGATTTGCGTGTTCGGGTGTTACTGTTTTGGTAAGGCAGCCAACCTTTTACAACATTCCTAAACCGGCGACTAATGATAGGCATCGTTGGTGTATATGTTAGGCTAAACATGCACGTCATCCGCAAGTATCGGAAGATTGGCGCGTGTTTTGTGTTTAGCCTAGCATCTCAACCGCGACACGTGCGTTTTCATACGCGTGTCGGCGCTAGGCTGCGTTTGTAGCATGTAGGCTAAACAGAGAACGAATTTCGTTGTTCATCCGTTTTAGCCTATGTGCTTAGGAACGCGTATTTATTTTATTGTCCGTGGACATAATTGCGCGGACTTGGTGATGGACCAAGTCCGTGGTCTGTCGACTGGGGCCAAGCCCCAAAAGAAGGGAGGACATGGTCCCCACAATTATTTATATTAGTATTCGTATATTTGTTACTATTATTTTCAGGACAATTTGATTTTACATGACCTGATCTATTGCAATGAAAACATCTAATGTTTTGATTTGTGTTTTCATTTTGGGAATCATATCGATGATTTGAAGAATTTGAGTTTTGATTTTTCTGGTATGTATTTTGATAATTATTGTTATTATAGTTATTATTATTATTATTATTATTATTATTATTATTATTATTAGGGTATTGTCTCCAATTTTTATTTTGGTATGGTCCATTACTCCAATTATTATTATTTCCATTACGATTGTAATTTCTATAATTTCCATTATTATTATTCCTATAATTATTGTTTTGATAATTGTTTCTATTTTGATTATTATTATTCCTATATTCACGTAGTATTTGTATATCTCTTGTTTTTTGGTCAAAATCCTCTTTAAGTATTCTTTTTAAAATTTTCAAATCTCATTAAAGGAATTGCCTTTCATTTCCTAAGGCCATTAATAAATTTTCAAGTTCCAATTTCTCAGTTACTTCTTCTCCTGCATCTCTAACATCTTACACAAGGGTATCTCATTTTGTCAAAAAAACTCTTATATTTCCATGAGGTTTATATCTAAATCGTTGCCTTTTTGATTTTGCCATATTTACCATGACTTTCATTTTTACACCATATATACTATCTAATTTTATAAAGATTTCATCAACAGTTCTACATTCCCTCATTTCTCTTGCAATTGTATAGGAAATACATTCTAAAATAAAAGCTTTAGCATTATAAGTCTCAGGCCGAGGGTATGTCCCGCGATAGTCCCGTCGTAGTAGGATAGTCTACGGCATTGTTGATAGTTAGCTCGGGATTGGACACCACATTTTCTATTCCTACGTGGGTGGTGTCCCTGTTCGTCTGCCTGAGTATTTTTTTGGAAAGGAGTATAACTCTTGAGAAGTGGAAATTTGGAAATGCCAGTATTCTGAAAGTTGTTACGGACGACAGAGTTGGAAAATTAAAAATTTGAAAATTTCGGCTCTGGTTTTGGAATTACGAAAAGAGCCTGATTTTCGGAGGTGAGGAGATTGCTCGCCTTCCTAGCGTCAGGTGGCTCTGTGGTGTTAGCCACAGAGGAACAAGCCGCTGATTGGTCCGCAGGAAACGGAAGAATTTTTGGGGTTTGATGCGTCATCTCATTGAGAATTGACTCAACATCGGCAACATTCTCTGAGGATTGAGAATTGTTATTGGCAGGTGGAGGAGGTTTGGTTGCATCAGAAAGCAACATTTCCTCCTCGTAATCAAGGAGTTGGTCAACTTCCATGGTGGTAGTTGAAGACATAATGAAAATTAAAAGACGTTTAAAGAGAAAAAATATAAGGAAATTCGAAAGTAGGATGAAATCAAAGCGAACAGTTCTAATTGAACTAAAGAGTGGTGCTTTGAGCAACAGTCGACAGGCGAGTGAAATGTGTTTGTCTGTTGTTGTAATGATTTGGTTTGATTTTCCTTTTGCAATCAGCTGTTTGTGACGTCAGTCTATAGTGTGTTTTGTGTGTTTTTATCTTACCTTCTATTTTGAGGTCGACGTGCTAGTGTGTTTCAAAGCACGTGCGATAAGAGTATGAGATTTTTATTATATCTATATATGAGATTTCTATATATTGGATTTTCATTATATCTATATATTTTTACGCTCTGCAAAATCGAGGTGATGTTCTTGTTGGTTTCTGATTGTGTTTTTTGTATGTTCCTTTTGGCCTGCCTCTTTGTTTAGGCTTGATTAGGCTTTCAGGATTATATGTGTGAGTTATTATTTCCTCATTGAATCTGACTTTTTTCTTATTTTGGGTGTTTGATTTTACCACTTCACTATATGTTTTTTGTGTTTTATTTGTTTGTGAGTCAGGTTTTATGTTTGTTTTTTCGTCTTTTTCATCTGAATTTTGTGAATTTTTATTTTTATTTATTATTTTGTCCAATTCTGCATTTTCACTAATTAGGAATGCTGGTTTGACCCTGATCTATAGACACCTTCTTTTCCTGTCCTGATGCAAGTATTGTGAACGTTTTTTCTGTTCGATTAATTACTTTGTATGGTCCAGAATAGGGTTTTTGTAAAGCTCGTTTCATTCCTTCCTCTCGTAAGAACACGTGCGATGTTGTAGCTAAGTGTCTTGAGACGTAAGGTTTTTGTTTACCGTGAGTAGGTGCTTGCTTAAGGAATTGATTTGCATCATCTTTTATGTTTTGCACTAAGGTTTCGTCGTTTAAAGAAGTCCCCTGGCAAGCGTAGTTCTTCGCCTAATGCTAGTTGAGCGGCAGAATGGCCAGTGTCTGTTTGTAAGGCTGATCTTAGGCCTAACAAGATGGTAGGTAAGATCTTTACCCATCTTTTTGTGTCGGCAGCCATTATAGAAGCTTTAAGAGCTCTATGCCACCTTTCTACCTTTCTGTTTGATTGGGGGTGGTAGGTTGTAGTAGCCCAATGTTTAGCACCCAAGGTTTTGGTTAGTTCATTAAATAATTGTCTTTCGAATTGCCTACCCTGGTCAGTTGTAATGCTTTGGGGTACTCTAAATCTAGCAATCCAGGTTGTATATAACTGGGTAGCTACTGTTTGTGCTGACATCTCAATTAGTGGAATTGCTTCTGGCCATCTAGTTGCATGGTCAATCATCGTAAGGAGGTATTTATGTCCTTGTGATGGGGGTAATGGACCCACTAAATCTATATGAAGGTGTTTAAACCGGTCAGTTGGTCTAAACCTTTTAAATGCAGATTTTGTATGTCTGCCAATTTTGGCTGTCTGACAGTTCAGACAGCCAAAATTATTTTGGGCCATACAAATCTCGAGGTCATGAGTTTTGTAGTACTACGAGGTCCACTGTGTGATAGGTTATGCACACTGTCAAATGCCATTTTTCTGTATTTTAATGGAATAAATGGACGTTCTTTACCAGTTGACACATCACATATTAATAATAATTTTGTGTCAGGGAGTTTTCTCAGTTTTAGTTTGAGACCAGTGGTGTTGGAAGATAATAATTTTTGCAATTCTTTGTCTTCCAACTGATCTTTTGCTATTTCAGCATAATGTAACTGAGATAGAGTTGTGAAAGCTTCAATTCGACTTAAGGCATCAGCTGGTTCATTCAGCTCTCCTTTAATATACCTTATGTCAGTCGTAAATTGACTAATGAATTCAAGCTGTCCTATTTGGCGAGGTGAGGCATGCTCACTTCTTTGCTCAAAGGCATGTGTTATGGGTTTATGGTCCAAGTATACTGTGAAGCATCTACCCTCTACATGATGTCTGAAATGCCTTATTGCTGCATTTATTGCCAATAACTCCCGGTTGTAAGTACTATAATTTTTCTCAGTTTTGGAAAGTTTCCTCGAGAAAAAGGCAAGTGGTTGATTGGTGTTATCCTTTATTTGGTATAAGGTTGCACCTATTGCAAAATCGGATGCGTCTGTTGAGATACAGAGTGGAAGACTGTCATCCGGGTGAGCCAGTAATATTGCATTGGCTAGCATGTTTTTTGTATTTTCAAATGCTAGGTTTGCCTCTTCAGTCCATTCAATGGGCGTTTTGTCGCGGTTTTTATTAGTTTTAATAAGGGCGAACAGTTTGCCTTGTTCTGAAGCAGCATTTTTTATGCAATGTCTGTAAAAATTGATCATTCCTAGGAACCTTCGAAGTTCTGCAACGTTCTTGGGTTTAGGAAATTTCAATATTGGCTCCACCTTTATTTTCAGCGGGGCTATACCTTCAGGTGTTATTTGGTACCCGAGAAAGTCAATACTAGTTTTAGCAAATTCTCTTTTGGGTAAATTGACTGTAAGGCCAGCAGTGTATATACGCGGTAATATAGCTCTTACGTTTTTCTCGTGTTCATCAATTCCACCTTCTGAGCATATGCAAATATCGTCTAGATAAGCATATGCAAATGGTAAATCCCTCAATAGCTGATTCATAAAATGTTGGAAAGTTTGAGCAGCATTTCTAAGTCCAAATGGCATTCGCAAGTATTCAAATAAGCCAAATGGAGTGATAAGTGCTGTCTTGCAGATATCTTTTTTGGCCATTGGTATGTGGTGGAAGCCCCAATTAATGTTTATTTTAGTAAACATTGTTTTATCTTCCATATTGTTATTGAAATCCATTATATTGGGTACGGGGTATTTGTCTGGAAAGGTTTTAGCATTCAGGGCTCTGTAGTCCCCGACAATTCTCCAAGTTCCATTAGCCTTTTTGGTCATATGTATTGGTGTAGACCATGAGCTGTTAGAAGGTCGACAAATACCTTCTTCTATCATTTTAGAAAATTGCTTCTTGGCTTCAGCAAGTTTGTTGGGTGGCAATCTTCATGCCCTTGCTGAGCAAGGCTGACCCCTTGTTTCTATTACATGCACTGTATCATGTTTGTATGTTGGATGTTTCCTTATTGATGGTAATAAAATACCTGGATATTCATTCAGTATTTTTAGGAAATTTTTGTCTACAGTTGCACTACTTCCAATGGAAGTATCTAGTAATTTGTAATTTTTTGTTATGCCTTCCACATATTTGCCAGTGGTTGAGTCGATTAAACGTTTATTTTTTAAATCAACTACCAACTCATAGTGAGCAAGAAAATCTGCTCCAAGTATTGGTTGTGGTATATCAGCTATTGTGAAATCTCATGACATGTCCCTATGGAGACAAATGTCTATTTTGCAATGTTTTCCACCATATGCAGCGAATGTATGTTCGTCAACTGCATTTAATTTGGATTTCGGAGAAAATTTCTTATGTTTATTTTTAGCTGGTAAAATGCTGAGATCAGCGCCAGAGTCTATGAGGAATTTTCTCCTTTTTGTCCTGTCCGTGATGAACAGGTGGCAAGAGTATTTGGGCGAGGGATCGGTAGCCACCGATATGACCCCTTGGTCTAGTTTCACTTATTAGTCTGTTTTCTCTTTTCAATCTCTGCGAGGAGAGTTTTCTTCTCCTGCGTGTCTGGGACCATCCTCTCCGCCCATTGTTTACAGCGGGTATTGCAAGCCTTTGCTTTTTCCCCATATCAATTGTGGTAGAAGCAAAGAGCTGGTGACCAGTTTGGGTCTTGTTTCTTGGGAGATTTGGATCTCCTCGGAGGTGTTGGACTCCTATTTCTATCATCTCTCTGTCCTCGAGAGCATGACTGCCTATTTTTATAATTTTTATTTCTATTGGGGTTATGTCCCCTACTCTTGGATCTGTTGTTGAAGTTACTCCTAGCAGATGTATAGTCTCTAGCCTTGCGAGTTTCCATTTTTAACTCAGCTATTTTGGCTCGGTGTTTACTTAATTCGTCTGCTGGAGCTGCTGTTGCTTGGATGGCAGGTTTCCTTGTGTATTCCATTGCAGTTTATGCAGCTTTGGCTAGTGCTAAAAGGTCATCATCGGTCCTTGCATTTGTCAGATTTAGGACACCCAGAGATTGTACAACAGATGCTGGTAGTTGTTCACAGAATCTATCTGCAATTACAATTGGGGAGACATGGTTGTCACCTTTTTTAACCAACTTCGTCATGAAAACAGTTGGTTTGTCATCTCCAATTGACATTCCACTCAGTAACTTCCTTATTTCTTGGCATTGAGTGTACCAAAGGTTCTTCTTATTTTTTCAATGAACCATTCGTAAGGGTCTTCCTCATCCTCCAGACAGTCCATTATGTCTGGGCAGGCCCTAATTATTTCGACTGGCATGCTACTGCAAAGTTGCTAGTAGCGTTCTTCACAGGGACTTTGCTCAACCCTGAAACAGCCTGTTAGTTGCATAAGCCACGTTTTCACATCTTTGGGCAGGAACGTAGGAAGTTCAACTCTCCTTTTCTTATTTTGGAGGTGGCCAAACAATTTCTGTTGTTTGTCCAAGGCTTCTTCTACACTAACTTTAATTAAATCTTGAATGAGTTTTTCTTGATTCTCAGCTTCTTTGGAAGCGATGGTTCAGACAGCTGCTTGCCTAGCTATATTTTGAGCTGGTTGATCAGCTGTTCCAACAACATTTTCATCTACCATTGTGAAGAAATTCAACTCGTTAGAGGATCCTAGATTTACAAATCGTTGGTTACCACGATTGGTGAGACGTTTCTTTATTTTTAGGGGTATTCTGTTACCCTTCCAAGTGGACAATGTTTATTTTGAAAGGGGGGTTTAATTTCCCACAGTCAGTCTCCAAGTGAAGAGTCCAGCAAAGATTTCGGCTAGACAAGTGCAGCGGTATTCTGCCAGCTAGCGTTTTCACGCCTGCTTCCTAAAAAAATTCCCAACGTAAAAAATATCACGTGGGGGTCACCAGGCTGTGGGTTCACCTCTAAAACCCACAGGCGAATAGATTTGGATTTGCGGGTTTGGGTGTTACTGTGTTGGTAAGGCAGCCAACCTTTTACAACATTCCTAAACCGGCAACTAACGATAGGCATCGCCGGTGTATATGTTAGGCTAAACATGCACGTCATCCGCGAGTATCGGAAGATAGGCGTGTGTTTTGTGTTTAGCCTAGCATCTCAAGCGTGACACGTGCGTTTTCATACGCGTGTCGGCGCTAGGCTGCGTTTGTAGCATGTAGGCTAAACAGAGAACGAATTTCGTTGTTCATCCGTTTTAGCCTATGTGCTTAGGAACGCGTATTTATTTTATTGTCCGTGGACATAATTGCGCGGACTTGGTGATGGACCAAGTCCGTGGTCTGTCGACTGGGGCCAAGCCCCAAAGAAGGGAGGACATGGTCCCCACAATTATTTATATTAGTATTCGTATATTTGTTACTATTATTTTCAGGACAATTTGATTTTACATGACCTGATCTATTGCAATGAAAACATCTAATGTTTTGATTTGTGTTTTCATTTTGGGAATCATATCGATAATTTGAAGAATTTGAGTTTTGATTTTTCTGGTATGTATTTTGATAATTATTGTTATTATAGTTATTATTATTATTATTATTATTATTATTATTATTATTAGGGTATTGTCTCCAATTTTTATTTTGGTATGGTCCATTACTCCAATTATTATTATTTCCATTACGATTGTAATTTCTATAATTTCCATTATTATTATTCCTATAATTATTGTTTTGATAATTGTTTCTATTTTGATTATTATTATTCCTATATTCACGTAGTATTTGTATATCTCTTGTTTTTTGGTCAAAATCCTCTTTAAATATTCTTTTTAAAATTTTCAAATCTGATTAAAGGAATTGCCTTTCATTTCCTAAGGCCATTAATAAATTTTCAAGTTCCAATTTCTCAGTTACTTCTTCTCCTGCATCTCTAACATCTTACACAAGGGTATCTCATTTTGTCAAAAAATCTCTTATATTTCCATGAGGTTTATATCTAAATCGTTGCCTTTTTGATTTTGCCATATTTACCATGACTTTCATTTTTACACCATATATACTATCTAATTTTATAAAGATTTCATCAACAGTTCTACATTCCCTCATTTCTCTTGCAATTGTATAGGAAATACATTCTAAAATAAAAGCTTTAGCATTATCCTGTATTTTACAGTATGCTTTGTATGCATCAGAGGGAATAAAATTCATCCTATCAAAATTATTTTTATAGTATTCCAGTTCTTTTATGATTGCAAAAATAACATAATATCCTGCACCACGTATTAAAGATATTATTAAACATTTCCAGTCTAAATAATTATTCGCAGAAAAGATTTTCTCTAAAGGTGCATTTATTTGCTTAACTTTTTCTTCTTTTTGATTTGTTTTAGTTTGTGACAAACTTTCACCTAAATTTTGAAGTATTTTGATATCCTGATTTTGTAATATGTCTTTAGAATCAATGATTGTTTTTAAATTTCAAAAAAAAATTTATGAAAGGAAAGAGAAAAAAAATATTTATGAAAGAAAAAAAATTAATGAATCTTATTTGGAAGATGAAATATTGTTTTAGAAATATCTAGAAATTATGTTTCTATTGTGTTTCAGTTTGAAAAAATACGTTGAGTTTAAATTAGGATGACAATAGAAACTGTGCAAGAAAATTCAATGAATGATTCTAGAATCTTACATTTATCTAACAAAGGAACTGAACATGAAAAATCAATGATATTTTTTGCTTTGTTAGAGCTTTCAAATTATAGCAAGTTTTGACAATGATTTTGGTTTGAGTATGAATATAATTTTGCCTGAAATAATGGAAAAAATTATGAAAATTATGTTTTTAACATGATGAGATTTTACTATTTTTCATTATTAATTTTGTTTACAAAAATCTATTTTTGAACTTTTCTAAGTTTTCTGATGAGGAAATAGCTAGTTTCAAGAAATAATTTGGAGAGATTTCAGTGAATTTTGTAACAATTTTATCCTTATCGAGACTAATTAAGCCAGAGATCATAATTTCAAAAGATTCCGGAGTAATGTACCATAAAAAGTTTGGAAAGATGGAAAATTAGTTACTTCTATATCAATATCCTGTATTCTTTCCCCTTCAAAATAATTAAACATTGTTTCAAAGTTGTTCTCAGCAATAATTATCAAACCCAATACGTTCGTGTTACAGTTTGCTTCAAATCTCATTAGAATTTTTGAAAAAGGTTGAGTAAAAAAAAATCAAAAGAGGTTTGTTAATTTTGGTTTATTAGATTTGAAATTGACTGAGAGACAAATGAATCCCCTAAAAGTTTGCATACACAATAATAAAATGCACATAAGATACACAAAAAAAAATTAAATATATAAGCTCTGTTTGATAGGACTACATCAACTTACACTAGGAGGGCAATTCTACAAATGTAGTAATGTTATGTGACTTTATGCCAAGTTTTACTTGAATATTTTTGGAATATTCCTATTAGTGTAGATTGGAGTAAATTAGTGTAATCTTATCAAACAGAGCTATATATTACTAAGTTGATTTCTATGTTCGTGTTTGTATTTTTTGTTACATCTTTTCACCTCAAAATTAAAGTTGACCAGCGATGAAAATGAATTCCCACATTGAATTTAGCACGATGTTGAGCCCAGAAGAAAATGATGAAGCTGCTTGAAGATTTTCAGCACTAACCAAGACGTTGAATTTCACTTTTGGTCATTCAATTTTGTTTCAGCTTTCTCATTTTTCAAAGTTCGATCTCAGTAGCCTAAGTCAGGTTGTATATAAAAAATAAAGATTAAAGTTTTGCTGACTTATCAGCATTATACAATTTGTTTTTTGATCTCTCACCATGTTGATCACAAGTGAAATCAATCCAGTTTCAATTTCTTCACCATGTTAAACCAAACAAATGATTAACACTCCAAAATTCAAACAGCCAATAATAGCAATAGCCGAATCATCTAACTCCCCATCACATATTTACGAGTAAAATAATTTGAAAAAAAAATCACCAGTATCATATCAATGTTACTAAGTTAACATTTTAGAAAATTAATCACAAGAAAAAACTACATTCTGCTAACATGTGAGGATAATATTAAACCAAGGATCGTATTTTCGAGTGAAGAAACAAACTAGTTTATATTAACAACATTTAATGGATGATTAAAGAACAAACAAAAGTACAGTTGGTGTTGTGAATAGAGAGACGATGAGTTCCCCACTACAACGTAACAGTGTGTGTAGGAATAAGATTACAAATGTTACATATTGAGAGTTCAGTGTTGCCAGGTAGTGTACGAGATATATGAGAGTTAAATGGACTCTGTCCAACAATATTCAGGCATGAAGGCACTTGGCAACATAGGAGAAATCACTTATCTTTGTTACAAAAAAAAAAAATACACTCATCTTCGAGAATATATATATATGATGGAGACGACATGGAACAGTTTTAACATGGGGTTGAGTGTCTAGACAATAGATGCCACATGCTGGCGTACGAAGTACCCCAGACTGAACACTCAAACCTTCAATCATATATATAATTGACTGGGCATACTGATAAAATTAACATTGGCTTATATAGAGACACCATGAAGGCGTAAATTTCATTCAAAAGTTCTCTTTTTTCAAGATTTATCAAATATCATATGTCAATTGATTAAATAATTTAGAGTGATTTGCATTGTCATTTTACAAAATGAAAGTGTTTTTAAAATTAAATAGTGTCATTTATTCCTTTTTAATATTAGTAGGTGAATTCTATTTGATTCGTCGCTGAATGCTGATTAATTTAAAGGGGACGAATCAAAGAGAATTTGTAAGTGAATTCTCCTCATTTTGTCGCTGAATCATGATTAATTTAATGGCGGATCGAAGAAAATTCGTAGGTGAATTCTCTTCGATTTGTAGCTGAATTCTAATTAATTTAACGGTGAAGAATCGAAAAGAATTTGTAGATGAATTCTGTGAAAAGTACAGTTTGATAAGGGAAGGAACTTTTGAATGAAATGTACATTTCATTTGGTTGCTTTCAACATTTTATCAATATGCGCAGTCCTTCTAGAATATGGTCAAAGACTCAAACCAATTAGAATCGAAAGTTGGTGTAATAGTGAGGTACTTCGTACGCCAGTGTTTATAAACTAATGCATATGGCGAGATTTTCCTCCAATCAGATATTTAGATTGAAGTACACTTGTTTGTAGACGCGCTTTCTATAAATTGAACACCAAAACTGGCCATGATTCATCTCCATCATATATATATCCTGGAAGACACTCATAGTGTAAGAAAGTGGCGATTACTAATATGAAAGATTTCACAGTAACCAAACAAGAACAACAACCAGTGATGATATTAAACGAAAACCATTGAAGAAACACTAGATTTGTAGGCAACACAATAAGAAAAAGATTCAACTTTTAAGATCTCATTTTATTCTCTGTTCACAACAACATTTGGAGATCAACTAAGACTAACTGACAGTTAAAATACGAATATACAATCAGCTATAGCGGATGACGTCACAAGTAGAGACCACGTTACGGCTAAATATATCGACTATAAACGAGGTCATGAGGAGCATATTCTCACCCATAGATAAGCATAAGCAAATTTTATCAAATATAAATTCTATTCTCTTATTATTATTTATCTTCGCACGTGTTTAAAATTTGAATTGATCCGTAAATAAATAAAATGAAATAAATCGATTTTAATCTGTGATTTTACGTGGGCGATGTGTTTTATTTTGTATAATTAATGTGTATCAGTTTAAAGAAATGAAGTGTGTGAAGTTTAGTCTTTAGTGAATTGTTATTCTTCGTTACAATGTATTCACCGCGAGGTTATAACAACGGACCGGTACCGATACTTTCGAATTCAAATGATCCTCTTAGCTCTCATTACGGTAATAATTTCCACGGTCCTTTTAATCCGGGCTTCGTGAATAATGGTTCACATTTCTTACCTTTTGGAAACAATGGTAGAATTAATCCTAACAATAATTCGCATGGTAATTGTAATATCAGTGCATTCATGAATATTCCTCCTCCCGGCTTTAATCCGAGTGGAAACAATAATTCAGTTCATCAGTTACCTTTGCAAGGATCCAGTGCCGTTCCTTTCACTTCCAATGGATTCGTTAATCCACCGTTCAGTGTACCACCCCCTTTCCCTGGCTGTCCATTGCCGTTTTCGAATTCAACTATTCCCCATAACCAGAATTCACTGTTTCCCAATTACCGGATACCTCCACCTACAAACCACTCGTATCCGCAGCAACCCATGTCTTTCACTGTACCGCCTCCTCCAATTCAAAGCCCTCGCCATAATAATGGTAAAAATCTTCCGAAACCAACAAGATGTAATCAGCGTTCGTTTATCAACAATCAGTACACATCGAAGGTATGTGAAGTGAAGAAAATAAAATTTTGAGAATTTTTCTGTCAAGTTAAGGAATATTAATTCATATTATAGAATATGCCGTTTCATTGTGAGCCTTGTGATCGAGGTTTCACTCATGACGATAAGTACCAGAGCCACTTATCCGAGCACATAATTTGTGGTATCGAAGGATGCAGTTTTTCAGCTCATTCAAAAATTGTCGAAAAACATATTCTTATGCAGCATCGCTCTGGTTTATTTAATCGAATTATAAAAGGAAACTCACCCGAAGAAATTTCTAAATGGATCACAGAAAGAAAAAAGTATGTTTTTATTTGTTTAGGTTTCAGATTGCTTAGGTTGTGCTGTTAATTTGATTTTTTAATATTTTTCTGTTTCTACAGGCAGTACCCAACCAAGAATAGAATCGATTCGAAACAGGCCCAAAGGGAGGAAATGGACAAACGTGGTGAACGTTATAGCGAACCGAAGAAAAAATTTAATAATCGCTATTCAAACGATTACGGTGTGTTGGCAGTTATCCTTTGGTGTTGTATTGAATTTTCGTTCTCAGTTATAATAGAATGACTTCTTATAGGAAGAAATAAAAATAGAAATAAATTTGGTGATTCACGGCAATCCTCGTATAATAGGAGAACGTCTAACAGAAGAACTAGTGAAACGGATAACCAAGATCAGTCGTCTTCGAGAACAGAATATCGTTCAAGAAAAAGACCACAACATTCAATAGACGAAAATTATGATGATGGTGTTATCAGAAATTTGGCTCCATTTCGTGGAACTGGTAATTTTCGATAGATTATAACGTCATTATCTAAACAACCGAACATTCGGTGAGTTGTTTGACAACTCACTGAAATGCACTGTAATTCTCATTTTAGTTGACATCACCTTTCTTTAAGCTGTTGAGTTGATATCTAGTTTATTTTGAAAAAAAATGAAGTTCTCATGATCTACGCCTGTGGTTGTTAAACCGGGGGACACAAGCATCAAAAATAAACAACATAATTAAAAATTCTCAAAAAACTAAATTAACATAATATTATATTGGAGCAGAGTGATTCAGAGTTGTAGTTACGAGCTGAAGGAGGCATGACCAAAAATAAAGTTGAAAAATTTGAAAACCATCGATCTAGGCTAATCTAAATGATTTACGATGATTTCAATTTCTCGAAGTATATTTCCACACTATCCGAAGTGAGGACCTGACCCGTATGCATTAAGTCGAAGTTTTAGTCCAATCAGCTCTTTTTTTATTTTGAATTCACCAAAAAATGAACGACGTTAGTATTTTTAAATGAAAATCTGTATTCGCCTGTAAACTTGAGTGACAACTGAAGGGCCTACCTATCGTAAATTTATTTATCCAATACTACAATATGAGCAATAATTACATATATGTACGTAAGTATGTATGTATATATGTATGTATGTATGTATGTATGTATGCGTGTATGTATGCGTTTTTGTATGTAAACGTGTTCTGAGAAATTAGACCGACAATGTTGTTAAGAATAACAATTTAGAGATCTAAACTACGTATGATTATTATGATTTATGACTAATGAAGTAATATGAGTTAAATATTGCGATCTTAATTCTCGAAATATACGATAATACAGAAGGATATATGTAACAAATATATTACTTAAATTCTCCAGCTTGATTTAAATTAACAAAATTTTTTCTATTTTCCATACGGGAGCAACGCTCGGTGAACCAGGAACTTACATCGGTATTAAAAACTCAAAAAAAAAAAAAAAATTACTGTATTGTAGGCCTAAAATGGGCCTTTATCAATCCTCATCCTTTTTTTTTTTGGTCGTAAAGGGTTAAGTGCGTTTTACATTTATTCAATTTTAACGTTGCTACCTGTTTCAGGATATTATTTAAACGTTGTCGACAATGAATCCGCTATTGACGATGAAACGAAGTTGACCAGTGAAATTAGTCTGCTGGTTTGTGACGATTCTACCCGTAGTACAAATTTCTTTTTTGACGACTGCGGCAGTGATCCCGACAACAATGAAGTGACACACGACTGTACTGATCCGATTCAGTTGATCGATGAAAGCAATACTTTGGAATTCTGTAATACGAACAACGAAGTAGTCATTAACGCTTGTCCGACGTATCCATCGAACGTGTGTTTGGAACGCAAGAACTCGGAAACCGACACGTCTTACACGAATGATTCGCAGAATTCCGACGTAATGACCTCTCCGTCGGTGCCCGCTTTGTCGACTTCTTTAGATTTATTGAAGGCGTACGATTTTTCGGACGACGAAGACGAAACTGGCCAAGTTCTTGAAACGAATAAAATCGTGTCACCTGTTATGTTTCAAGTGAGTGATGACAGTGAACCCGATGAATGCTCTTCGAAAGCGATTCCGGAGGTCGTGCGTGTGGTTTCTGATGTGACAGTTTTACCCAGAGAGTCGACAGATGCTGCCGACGATACGGACTTGAGGAAAAACAGAAAACGAAGAAGACACAAAGAAGGTGAGAAAAACAAAGACGAAGTTGACAAAAGTGAAGAATCAAAGATCGACGTTGAGAAAGAGATTATTCCAGATTTTTTAAATCAAAAACGAAGGAGACGTCCTACACTTCTCGAAAAGGTATGTTGTGTTTCGAGTATTGTCGCATACTTATCTTGATAAATCAGTGGCGTGGCCAGAGGAGGATTTGGGAGA
Organism: Ericerus pela; assembly: GCA_011428145.1. NCBI lineage: Eukaryota > Metazoa > Arthropoda > Insecta > Hemiptera > Coccidae > Ericerus > Ericerus pela. The sequence continues at coordinate 769,054 of WOFM01000339.1, forward strand.
TAAATTCCTTTTTGGATTTTTTTAAAGCAGAATTTCACAGAATGAGACCATTATAGTTTTTAATTTTATGACAAATAATGACGATTAGCAAGAAAACCAGAAATTCGTATTCCAAAATACACAGAAAATTTTTCGATTTATGAATTCTCTTCCCATCCAAGATGAATCCTGCATACGGCTCTGGTTCGGAAGGTGAAGGCCACATTTTTTAATTCAAATTTTTTGGTCCACTCAGATGGTTGACCAAACTCCGCCTGTGGTCCCTTCTTGGAAGAAGAAAAAGTTCTTGATATTCGCAGGATGGAGTGTGGGGAAAGGGGAAAAAATGTTTTTCATTGAATTTCCCCCTTGAAAAAATCCTGGATACGCCACTGTAATAAACCTCTTATTTGATTAATCTATTGACTGATCGTGAAAAGTTATTTGTTTTTTTTAAATTTGACATTCGTTTTTGTTGCAGCTTCTTGCGAAGGAGATCAAACACGAAAGAAATGTAATCTTGCAATGCGTACGATATGTGGTGGAAAATAATTACTTTGATATCGGTCAATCGAAATGATAATGTAATTTTTTATTGTTATAAATTTTATTTTTCATTTAAAACTTGAAATTTCATTTTTTTGGTATCTAGTGATATATGCGTTTATGTACTGTTCGTATTTTGATTATAATTTACTCGTTCTGATGGAACGAATCGTAGATTTAAAGGGATTGCATAAAAGAGTGCTTAGGGACGTATGCAACTATGATTTTTATATTTAGTAAAACTTATTTACTGGTTTCATCTATACTTATATTGTACTATATTTATGGGAACTGCAGATAAAATATTACTTAGTCGTACTGAAGTAGATAAGTATCGCTCTTGCATACTGATCTTTAGTGTATTACTCCGTGTTTTATATCAGTTTGGTTTCGGTAACATAATAAGTTATTCTCATATAGGTTTTGTATCTTCTATCACTTAAGTGACATTCCCATTATGTTAGTTTATCAGCGAAGATAGTCAAAGATTGTGAAAAAGCCCTGTGAACGTGTTCTGCTTCACTAGCACACTGCGTAGCTGGTAGCGCCGCATTAAGCTTTTTTCTGCCCTTGAAGTATTAATCTTATTGTGCCCTGCCAAAATTTAAAAAAAAGGCGTGAGTTCCGCTGAGGCTAGATACTCATGAATGATTGATGTATAAACATAATAGTGTAGTTGTGAGCATGCGCATTTCGGACATAACTCGTATGATTTACGATCGTAATTTTCCTCTACAGTAGACTAGCGCTAAGATGTTTACACATCAAAAATTAGCTTTCTCTTATAGAAAGAGGAGATTGCAAAATTGAAATTAAGAAAAATCAAATCAAATAATACCTAGGTAGGTTTTTTTATATATTTGGATTGAAATCAAAAAAATTTGGATTTTTTTTTTTTTCAAAATTTGCCACTATGGACTGAAGACCACTCACCCTATACGTTAATATGGCGTTGCTGGCTACTATTCTTTCTGCCATGACCAACAGTAAATTGCATAATGTGAATGTTGCTTTTACTCAATCATTTGCTTTCTTTTGATTCTCACTTTTTATGTTTGAATTACATTACACTATACTGACCATTTCTACAGGATACACCCTTCTACATCTGGTGGAAGATGTAATTTAAAAAAAATCCCTTTAAAGACTTCTCACGCCTGTGTAACAAATCGAACAGACTCAGGAACATACTTAAGGGAGAATTAGGGAGGCTCCCAAAAAATTTTTTGGAGTTGGCAAAATTGACTAGTTGTATAGCTTGCAAATCATGCCAATGAATAACTTTTTTTTTTTTGGAGGCAGCTATTTCAAAATTTTCAGTTGGAAATTTTTGTTTTTCTCCCCCCTCCAAAAAAAAAAAAAAAAAAAAAGCCTTTTACTATTTCCCTGAACAGACCTAATAAGGCTTGCTTGGATTGTGATTTTTAATGGAAATATCTTTGAGAGAAAAGAACTTAGCATTAAAAGTTTTTTTCTTAGAATTGAAAATGCTTCTCGATTCAGTTTATGAAAAAGTGCCCGCCACCCAATTTTTACCAATATTTTATGAGTGAATTGTAAGCAAAGGCGTAAATGACGGTGAAAAAAGTGGTAGGAAAAAATGGTAATGAAAAATAAAATGGAGGTCGTAATGCTGTTTCGTTATTTACTGAACAAATACAAAAATGAAAGAAAATGAAAAATGAATAACTTTTTTTTTTATTTATCGTTACTCATTTTCAATGCCCTCTTCTGGTTCTTACAGTGTGAAACGTGAATTTTTTTTTTTTCAATTCTACATGAAACTAAATTCTTTTTTAGTTGTTCAGTTAATATTTTTAGCATTTTTTGTGCTATATTCAAATTTGTGGACTGATTGAAACTAATAGAATTGTTCCCTCTTTAATATCTATCTACTTAAATCAACGGATAAATTTCGAGTCAAATACTCCTTTCTACGGTAACAAAATTACTTGGAGTTACCAGTGGTGGTATTTTTTTTGGTAAATTAAAAAAAATAATACCATTATTTTCAAACATGTTAGAACGTACACGTGTGCGAATTGTGGTGACAATTCCATCGCCAATATCTGTTATACTTACTCCTCCTTCATCTTCGATTTTCCAATTGGTGAAAAACTGAATTTATTGTAGGTACCTACCGTCTATTACCACATTTTCGGAGAATTTAATTTTCAGTCAAAATTTTGGCTCTTTTATAAACCTGTCTTCGCAAATGAAGAATACTTGAGACGCTTTTAATTCTTTTAGGCAAGAACTTAAAAAGGAAATGTTCGTTTAGTTGTATACTAGATACCTTGAGTCATATATTATGTTCTTGTACATTTATGTCTTCGCATTAATTTGGTTTTGTGTTGAATTGAAAGAAAATTAAATCCCGTTGATAGTCGTCGATAAAAAAAAGAAAATTGTATTCATCGATGCCCTCGCCTTCATTATAATTCGTCATTTTACCTTCCCTCTTCCTCTCACCAAAATAAAGTTTATTACGACAACGTTTTGAACGTAAAACCTTTTACCCAACAAAGAAAGAATATATCTATTCGATAAATATACTTCGGAAATAGGGAGTTTTGCAAGATGCAATCGACAAAACGAAGGCATTTCTTAAATCAGTCCCTAGAGAAATAAAGATTCGGTTCCTTTGTTTCGCTTGTACGCATTCGGGGATATTTCCGTGCGTTCTGTATTTATTTTACTTAATTTTACGAAAAATCGATCGTACACTGTAGATATCTGGAAGTATAGTAGAGTGCCGTTCAACTTTATTACCTCAAAGAATTTTGCTGACTGCGTGAAAGCGAAAAAGTAAATATGTGTGGTGGTTTTTATGACGGAATTTTCACTTAAATATTTTCAATTTTTTTCGCGTATTTTCACTTTTACTTTCAATAGCAAAAGGTGGTAATTACCTCCTTCCCTCAACTGGAGGAATGATGGTTTATGTTACTCACAGACAGGTACAGCCTTTCTGAACGGGAAAGTGAATTTGGAAAGAAAAAATATGAACTCGGAGGGACAGGAGTCGTCAAATTTTATGTTAACCTGAAAATAAATTGGAAATTTATTTTTCTTTCTCTTAATTTTTTAATTTTTCATCAGGAACGGAGGGGATGATTCCTCCTCCGTGCCCCCTTTTATTCCCCTATACAGTGTTACCTACTATTTTTTTCATCTCACCTCTGAAAAAAATCTAACTACGCCACTGGAACACTTGGCCGAGCCTAGTTGACCTAATTTTATATTCTATTTATGGAGGATAAAAATTTTGAAAAATGAAATAGGAATTTCCTCGTAAAATATTTTTGAACGCGAAAATATGAGGACAAAAAAATTATTACTCGGAATTTTTTTATTAGCTGATAAGTAGGTAATGGGGATTCTCACTGAAAGATCGACTGTGGAATTTGCGTGGACAAACAATTGAGATAAAAGCGTGGTAAGCATATATAGCAGTTTTCAAATACTTCTTTATAATTTTCTTTGAAGAACGTCTGTATGTTCATTAGACGTATCAAATTAAATAAGAGACTCTAAGGAATAAAATGAGACTGAAAACAATGATTTTGAGCCCTCAGAAGCTAAAACAATAAAAAGTTTTTTTCAATTTCACTGTTTTTGGGCCTTTTCATTGGTTGATTCTTTGTTTGTCTCCACAGTTGAACTCTTTTTCCAAGGCGCCATCCCTACTGTGATGTTAAAAGTAAAATCCCCCATTATGGGTCCTTTCAGTATACACTAGGGTACATTCAGAATGAACAACCAACACAATCGTTAAGATAAAGTTGAAATTTTAGGTACCCTAAGTTTACCTGATTCAAAACGAACAATTTTGACAAATGTCAGGGTAAATAATTAAAATAATAGATTGTTCAAATTTTTCGCATTGTTATCAAAATAATACCGCATTAACCAATTAAAATTATTATGGTAACTTTTCACCAACTATTTACTGGAATAAAACTTACCCTACCCGAGTAAAACAACAATCTCATACTGAACAACTTGGGTGATTAACCAAGTAAAACAACCAGTTCATTCTTAACAGTTGGATTGTTTTGGTTGTTACCTGGGTGTTACCCTGGCTTTTAGTCTGAATGCATCCCTGTTATGTACCAGTATATGCAATAGATAAACAAAAAATTTAGCTAACATCTTTGACTATTCAGTACTGGACCATTAAAGAAAGATGATTTTTGGTTAGACATGCTGGCGCTAAACAGGCAACCAGAGTGTAACTTTTGATGTACTTTTCTTTGTGTTTATGTATGCAATTCTTGTGAATTTAAGGGATGTCTGTATCAGATGCATTCTGAAGTAGTGAACTCGAGCAAAACGTCAAAAATACGCAGAAGGTACGTTAGGGTTGCCTGCTTTTTCGCTGGCATGTCTTGACATTAAAAAATACATACTTAGGTCTTATAGAGCTTTACTGGTCCCGTACTATATAGTCAAAAGCTAACGTAGAGGTAAAAAATTATTTAGTCTATCAAATAGAGTGCAGTGATTTTCAAACTGGTGTACACGTACCTTCCCCAAGAAATACTTGAACTGACAAAAAAATCAAAATATAATGATGAAAAAAAAAAAAAGATGAAATGTAAGGTAGGTAGTAACATTGAAAATAAATGTAGGTACCTATTTTTGAAATTTCTCAGCTTTCGAAACAATATTTAAAAAGTAATGTAAAATGTTGAGTTTGATACTCGATCAGTGATCTGTAAGTATTTTAGAGTGATGTGAGAAAAAAAGTTTGCAAACTGCACTGATATAAAGAGGTGAAAAAATAAGTTATTAATTTAACATGTTTTGATATAGGTAGTAGTCCTATTATTCTATTGTAATCTGAAATATGACACCTAGAACCTATAATGTTAAAATTGTCAAAGACTAACCACTTATAGAGACTACAGCCACTATACGGGTACCACCCAGATAGAGGTAATTATAAAAAGTTATGAAAAGTGTGAAAAGTTGATATGGTATTACATAACAATATCATTTTCAATGATACACGTGATACCTATGTTGTAACGAATAAAAAAATCAATAATTAGTTACCAAGAAGCACAGCTAATAAGTTTCAAATTCACAAATTTCCAATAAAAAAAGAAGAAAAAGAAGTAAAAAATGTGAAATTTAAAATTTTACCATTTGCTTTTAGCCGAAGTCATTAGCTAATAAATTCCTTGAAATGATGATGTTTGACTTGACAAGCTGAAAAAATTCTAATAGCCCAGGAATGGAGGGGGTGACGAATGGGAACTTACAAATTCTAAAGCAGGCAAGTACGACAAATTTGAATTTTTTCTACAAATACCACTACCAAAATATTCTATTTAGGTATTGTTCTGGTAATGTTATTGAACATTAAGGTAGGTACTGGGAAATAACGGTATTGAATTGAAATAGTTTTAGTGGTTCTGCTATCATTATGTTATTTTTAAGGTATGTGAGTTTCCAGTATTGGTGTTTGTAGCAGTGAACAGCGTTTCTGTTATCCATTATGATAGCGGGATCTCATCCTTGGCCACAAGTTTATCTTTTAGCTGATAAAATCTGTAATTTGAAAGGCTAAATTAAACCAGAAAATAATGAGAAAAACTGTGAGAGAGTGAAAAAAAATAGAGAAAAAATTGAAATACCAATACCTAATGTGTTTTTTTTTTGTTTTTTTTCTGCTCTTCAACTTATTTTTGACTTTTTCTCTTGTTCTTGGCATATTAAAATTATTGAAATTGGCCGCGTTAGCTTATCAGTCAGCTATAGCCAATGAATGTAAGTTAGTCATTTAACGTTAGCTTTTAGTTTTGGAATTTCTGAATTTAGTTTCAGCCGTAGCCTTTAATCGTTTCAATTGGCTATCATCCTTGGAAATGTCAGGTTCCTTATCCATGCCTGATTGAAAAGTTGTGAAAAATAATTTAAATTTTCATTTCACTTTTCAACGTTTCACTTTTCACTTGCCCTACCCTTACACACAGACTTGACTCAGCCGGTGAAAATCTCATAAAATTCCTTTGCGTTTTTCAATTTTCTTGGCAGCAATGTCACAAAAAATTCGGTAGCCTGGGGGCTGGTTTTTCAATAACCAGCTTAGAAATTTAAGTCAGCTAGTGCTACAATCCTATTTAATTCTTAGCGCGATCTCCCAGTTAAACTTAACTGAGCTCTTTTAACTATGAGGATAGAGAAACCGGTACTAAGTGAAGTCGAGGCAGAAAACTATTCGCAAAAAAATCAATTTTAGCTGTACTTATTCCATTTGCATTACAATAATACATAGTTTTGTTGGCTTATAAATTACAATTTTACAATGAGATCATAAAACCACTAGACTTAGATAATTCGAAGGACAGTTCCAAACGGATGGATTATGATATAGTGCTCGCGATCCAGTCAATGTATTCGGTTAATCGTGTGTAAATGCCTGGAAGCGACGCCCTCGCACATCCAATTCCAGTAGATACGATACCAACCACCACCATATTGGCGCCATTTTTCACCATCAGTGGTCCACCGCTGTCAGCCTAGTACATACGCAAGTGTAAGAATAAGTAGCTCTTGGATATGATTGAAAATTGTTACATTCAACTTGGCCGTAGATACTTAATTAATAAAAATTCAATCATCAATCAAATTCTTCCAAGGGCGTATCCAAGTGGGACAAAGGGGGCCATTGTCTCCACGACCTAGTTTTAATTTTTTTTGCTTGTCACTTCAAAAATTTAAAAAACATTTTTAGTAATAAATACGCGACAACGGGTTCGATAGATGCTACATTTTTAAAAGTAACGAACAAAATAAAAAGTCTGAAATATTTTTTGCTCACTCCCCTTGAAGAAGTTCGAGCTATGCCCGTGAGTTCTGCCAGAAAAATCGGGAAATTGTTCTTTTTGCTAATGCAGAACTAGATTCCCTCAAGTTTTTCATCAAGTAGTTAGTACTTGAAATTTTTTAAATCAATTGGTGTAAAATAAAATATGAACAAAAAAATATAATCAAGTTATCAGATAGATACTTCAAAATTTTCTGGTTCCGATTTTGGGAGAAAAATTGAATTTCTGGAAGCCTACATAACTTCATTGGATCCCTGTGGAAAAAATAAAAAAAACCTTTTAATTTTAGTACTCTTTGATAACAGAGGCAGTTCGATTTAGAAAACTGCAGAGTCAATAAAATTTTTTGAAACTCTCCAGAAATGGATGGATGCAAATTCGACCAACAGCCTTCCAACAGGCGCATCTCCCCTCTCTTCCCTGTTATTGGGTCCTAGGCTTGCTCATTCTCCAGGGCAGAAATAAAAAATAAAAAAACCAGAAAATGTAGGTTTTCGAGAAAAAGAATTATGAATTTTGATATGGTCACTGTGACGGTTATATATCGTAACAGAACAATCAAATACACAAGTTATTTAAAAAGGTGTATTAGACATAAACTTTATAGAAGGGTAACAGTAATAAACATCAAGATTAAAAGAATAGTAACAAGATAATCAAAAGTAAAAGAGAGTAATTAGAATTAAGTAGAATGAATTAGAATGAATGAAATAGTACAAAACATGAGATTATATAGTAAGTAAAAAGAGGAAGGTTCAGGCGAATTTACAGAGTATTGGAGAAGGGTTTTGATCTTATTGGTTAATAGAAATATATGTACAGTAAGTATGACCAATGGTCTCATAAGAATATGACATAAAGTGGGTGTTCACAAATAAGTTAGTAGAAATTAGTATATATGCAAGATTGCAGAAATAGTGTAAACAAGATGAGTTCATTGTTTATGAGTAAACACTGTAACTGTTTATGTAGGAAATGATGTCATCAAACAAGTCTTGACTTGAAGAAATGACGTGAGAGTTAATGAATGGGAAATAATAGAAAAATAGAGAGAAAGTAATGATGATGATAATTAGTAATACAAAAATATTTCATATTATGAACGATACGAAAATATCGTTACAGTCACATTAATTGTCTGTAAGTTTATACGCGTTAATGGTATGTTATGATTGTATGAAATGTATTAGCTGCTTACAAAATATTAGACAATATGAAATTTAAAAGCATTATTTCTTGAAATGAAAAATCAATTTTGATGATAAAGTATGGTAAATAAGCATAAAATTTAAAATAAAACCAAAAAAATATAATAAAGTTATGAAATAAAAAAAAAATTTGAATATTTGGTTGATTTTTGTAAAAAGAAAAATTCATGCAAATTAGAAAAGAAGTTTTACCGGAAGTACCATCCGGTCGATCCGCACCAAATTTGTAGCATGTTACAATAAATTGTTATAAATTTTTTTTTTCAAATTTCGTACATACGGTTGCAAAAATGAGCATTTTATGACCAATATAAAAACAAAAATATCGCTACCGGAAGTACCGTCCGGCCAATCTGCGCCAAAGTTAGTGGCTTACTACAACGAATTAAAATAAATATTTATTCCGAATTTCGTGGCTATTGATGGAAAATTAAGCTTTTCAAAGCCAAAATAAGAACAAAAATGGTGGTACCGGAAGTACCGTCCGGCCGATCTGCGCCAAAATCAATAGGTCTGGTCTTTGGCTTATTAAAAATGTTCGTAACTAATTTCGTGATTATCGGACAAAAATTGCGATCCATACCACGGGAAGAAGAAATTGACTTATATATATCTGTACACATACCTACGTATATTTAAATTTGAGTTATTGGTGTCAAAATTTTTGAGGTCATGAAACGAAAAACATACTCAACCCCACGCCTGGGGTCCAATACCGCACCAAGCGTAATAAGTAGATTTTCCAAAGAAAACCTACTCAAAAACTAAAGTACTCTAAAAGTGTTGGTAACTTCGATGAGTTGGTTTGGATAAAAAATTGTCTCCAAAAAATATGATCGAATTGGTGTCACATATACCTACCCTTCTTATCGAAGAAGTTATTTTAATTGTTCTATTTTTGGAGCTAGGTATCAATGTTTCGAGTTTTTATCACCTTGCAGAACTGACACAAAATTAAAACATTTATCGTTTATTTGAACAAACCAATCATCCACACCTCGTACCTTATCTATAAGAATAGCCTACTTCTTGTCATAGTACCTACATTATTTCGTTCTCCTTCATTATATTTCTTTTCCGGGGCTGCACTGATCAATGACGAACTTTTATGTCATGCACTTTTATTTTTTTGTTAAAATAATAACAATTTATGTTCATTTATTCATCGACAATCTGCGACACGTACATAATGGGTAGAGCTACCTTGCGTCTTTCTTTCATCGTTTTTTCTCTTAGACCTCGATATGATTGAACAGAAAACTGACTTTTAACTGAACTTTTTCAAAAACTTAGTCGAGCATAAGTGCAGAACTTTTTCACGAATATACTTGTAGATATTAACTCACACCTCCGGTGGATGAGCCTCGAATCGAAAGAATTGATTACCTATATAATTTAAGGTTTTTTCAGAACCTGTGAAAAATTAACATACTGAGTGTACCGTATATAACTAACATCCTCTAAAATTCCAACTAAAAACGTCCGAAAACATAGATTTTCATCTAGGTATATGAAATTAGTGGCTTATTAAAGCCGATTTAAGTAAAATATATTTTTTTATATAGGTATCTACCTATCTTTAATTACTAGAGTATGAATATTGAATAGGTGCTTCGTAAATTCGAGGTAAATATGAGAAAAAGAAATTTCAACGTAGGTAGTAGGAATAAGAACTTGTTTGTGCCACGTTTTATGGTACCATTCTATCACCTTTCGTGCAGAACGTACCTAAGCTTATCCTAAATAAACCGGCTAAATCATTTTGTAAAATAAATTTCTTAAAGTATTTTTCAAAGGTAAAAAATTTTGTTTATTTTCGATTTTTTTTATACTGAAAAAAGAGAATAAAAATAATTTTTAACAGATTATATAACTTTCTTTAGTCTATTTTTACGAATGGTTTTGCAATTTTCTCCTCCACGCATACACCACTGTCACGAACGCTGGGCTGGTAAAGATTTTCATCAAGAGGTGCTCCTAGATAAAATTTTCAAAAAAAAAAAAAAAAAAAAAAAAAGAAAGAAAAGAAAAAAGAAAACAAGAAGGTTTTACTTTGCTTATAATCGTATTTTTGGTCAGCGTAATAAACTAAGTACATGTCATTTATTGGATTCTGATAAAGATTTATCGTCAGTGAATACGGTAGAAACATTTTAAGCTATATGGGAGCCAATGCACCTCTTTACATCCCCCTTGCGACGCCCCCGGACACTGCGACTTCATTCTTCAAACCAGCGAACGTACCTACAAAAATAAATAGGTATGCAAGATCGACTCACCCAACACGTATCTTTTCGGCCATCTTGAAAACCGGCACACATTTGAGATTTTTGTAACGACAAACTTTTATTTTGAGATCGGTACCATCTCTGACACTCGTCGTTTTCAAGAATCGGAACTTGCACTTTGTGCAGCATCGCTGGTATTGTGCCTGTGGGCATTGAAACGCAATTTCATCAAAAACGAGAAGAAATAAAGACGATCGTCAGTCTCAACCATTAGTTGATCAATTATTATTAATTTAACAAACCTAAATACGGTATAAAAATGCTGATTCGATTGCTGGTTCAGTTCTTTGACTATACATAACCATATGGACTGAGTGTAATGTGAATGGCGGTAAAGAGCGGGTGAAGGCAACGTAATAAATATCATTGGCGGAAGGTGATTTTTATTACGAAAAATTCAACAACTTTTCCATTAATTGAATACATTTTTATTTTTGGTTAAAATTACTTTGTCGATAAAAAGCAAAATTGGAGGGATCTTATTTCTCCAATGATACTTATTTATAACAGATACCTTGCCTTCACGTTCTTCTCAGTATGCTCAGTCCATATAGTTATGAATAGTCGAAGGTTCAGTTGGTGATCTGTTGTATGAATTGATAGAACTCTTTTTAAATTTTTGCAAGGATAAATCTGACGATTCAGTGTCTGGAAATTATTGATATCAATGCGGATGTAGGGATGATTGGGATTCCACGGACAATGGTTTCTAGCATGAATTTTACAAATCGCATGTGAGAGCACCACTTGAACCAGCATCTGGACCCCCATTTTAGGGCGGGGATGTAACGCAGATGGTCACCAGTGATGGAGTTATGGGTGGACTTAGGGTGCCATAGCCTCCAAAAAAATTTATCCCCACCCACTTCTCCCAAAAGAATTGGCAACAAAAATTTGTATTATATTGTGAGGCAAAGTTACTTAAAACGAGGACAATTCGAAAAAAATTTTATCTCGATCCTACCCTGACTCCTGAACTAACATTTATGTCCGTCTAAAAAAAAAGCTGCCCACACTATTTCTGATCTTAAACCTAAAATTTTTCAATTGTAAGACCCCAGAACCAAACTCCTACACCATGCAGACCAGAGACCACTCAGTAAATATAGGTCTGTCTTTTCGAAAGTTACCTAGTAATTTTATTATAAAAGCCAATAAAAATGTTGGAAAACCAAAACTATCATTTTAATTGGTGCTGATGAGGAGTTTTCACTCGTGTCAATTCATTGTTACATAGAATGTTCCTTACCCAAACTAAGGTCCTCGTTAGTTGCTCCCCAACCAGCAGCAACAGCTTGCACATTCTTCAGCCTACTAAAGGAAGTGTGGCTTGCACCTGGAAAACATGCCGGATCTGCATTTACCCAAGATATATCCACCTTCAACTGTAGCAGCGCTATATCATTTTCTAGCCGGTGGCAACTGTAGTCTGGATGTAGCATAACTTCAGAAATTTTAATATCTTGAATGCTAGCATTCCTGTAGCCATTGCGATTAATCGATATACTGAATTTCTCCTTGATAAAATTTGAAGAAGAATCACTGTATAGGTAAAAACAAAAAACATTCATAAAAGTGCCGACTATAGTATTATTTTAGTCAAATTTAGGCAGAATAACTAAAGAGAGATATTATTTTCTCATATGGTACTTCAGAAATCTTCAGTAGATTATCACAATATTAAATGTACAAGCCATTAATTCGTTCGTTAAAATTATCAAGAATTTTATTTCACAGGCATCTTAATGGGATGAAGAAAAACAAGATCGTTATGGATTCATCTGACCTCCTCCCTGCCACTACACCAGAAAATAATGAAACCACACACCCATCACCAATACACGTAGTCAAAACATTAAACCAACAAAGTAAACAACCGTCTTCATTAATGAGAAATTTCCCCGATTATTCCTTCATATTCGATGTGCATACGCCAGTACTCACATAACATAGACACAAAAAAAAGTTTGTTGATTCCTCCAAAATAATGAATTCTACAGTGTTACCCATAGGTATTCCAGAAAAAATCCATGGTTGGTATAAGGTAAAGCGTGAAGCTTCAGGGCTGGTATTTAGATAAAAACGTATACCCAATACACAAAATTTATGCCATCTCTGTGTAATTAGTCATACAGAAAGTTGTAAGGTGGTGAGGAGGCATCCATTCAAGGAAATATGACAAAATAGTCCACATTTGGTGCCTAATGGTCTACTATCATGAATTTTACAATCATATAATGTAGTACAGTGATATAGCAAAATGGAGAATATAGTTCTAAGCTCCCAGGAGCAAAAAAAAAAAAACTGTAATGCCATCCTTCAATAATGGCTAATAACGAGAATTTATAAATTTAATGACTGATACCCTTCCCCCAAAATTTTAATTCCGATACGCTACACTGCTGAAACATCAATAAACCAAACCAAATACACCACCGCCATTTTAGGTTGGAAAAGTAGAAGTAATTTAAACATTAGCAGCAGAATAGTTAATTGTGACTAAGAGCCAATAAACTTGGGCTGAATAGGAAAAATAAATTTAGATTAAAAAAATACGCTTTTATAAGCTGAAAAAAAAAAAAAAAAATTCCCATCCCTGATAGGATTCGGACATAAGGTATTTTGAATGAAAGTACAAGTTGCTACCATGACACATAGGTCATGGATTTAGTAAGTGATGAAACTTACATTGAAAATGCAAGCAATTGATAAGATGTGATAACTGATAATAATTTTATACATTCCCAAAAAACACTGCACTCGCACAACGACACGAATAAAAAACGGAGGTTTACATTTGTGTGACAAATCCGTAATTCGTAAGTACCTCTAAACTTATTTTAAAATAATAAAACAGAAATACAGGTGAAAGAGAAAAAACTACATCGTTAGAAGATGTGGCAACAGGGTTTTTGCTCTATTTCTATATGATTTTTTTTCTTTATTTTTTTTAAGTTTGTTTTATTTGTCATGAAAAGAGACCCTAGGTGACACCTTAACATCAACTATGAATAAAAACTGGAAATAAAAAATATGAATAATTGAGAAATTTCAGAAGTATTTTCAAAACAAAGACAACTGTTAAAAGGAAGTGATAATAAAGCTATATAGGTATTTCATTTAATAATACTTAACGAAGACGAAACTGTTGAAGCTGAAACATTATTATCAATTGTCACATTTTCCATAAATTTATCGCAAAATTAGAATCAAAAAAATAAATGGTAACAGATAATATCATGTAAATGGATGAAAATTTTATTTTCATTTTTTTAAAGTTGAAAAAGAAAACATAAAACACAGGTTGAAGAAAATGAAAAAGGAAAAGAAGAAAAATAAATAAATAAATAAATAAATGTTCACAGAACAACTGATAAAAACGGATATGTGTATATGTGTGCGTGTGTCGCAACATGTGAAAGCAGCGCTGAAGTTGGTCGTCAGGTGTACTTCAACAAATTGAGTGAGTAGAATAAAAGCGTATAAAAAATTGGAAAAGATAAAGAAAATGACGAAATTAGTCATTTTTCAGAACTAATATAAGTATGCTGTTTCATTTGGATTAGTCAATATACCTAACTTGTGTTTTGATGAACGACAACAAAAAGCATGATAAATTTTTTTAGAGAAAAAAACTAAGTATATTTGATTTTTCACTTCGAGAAAATCTTGCGAATTCGCAACAGTAGATGTATATTTTCAATAACGAAAATTTTGTGGGGTTTTAGAAATATTTTCTTTGGGTGTGAGGGGAGCTGAGTTTAAGGTTCATCATTAGAAAAGGAATGAGATAGCAGAAAATAATATAATTATGTATCTAGGCACGTATTGTATTAAAAAAATATCATAATAATATATTATGGTGTAACTAATGGAAATAGTCGGCAGTTCAATGACAATACGTGCTGCAAATATCACAAGAGTGAAAACAGCCTTCCTGCAATTTTTTTTTTTTTTCAATATGTGTACAAAATGCTGAGTTTTCAAGACATGGCCTGATGAAAGTGGTCAATTGCAGAACTCATACTTTTCTCATACCCCAATTTCTTTTTCTCACTCCTTAGGTAATTCTTTTTTTCATTCCTCGATTCTTTTTCTTGCACATTAATATTTTTTCTTACATCTAACTGATTCTTCTGTTTCCCCCACACCTTTAAATGTTTTATTTTCTTTCGTTTGGATTAATTTCACTTTTTTATTTGAAAATTCTCTCTGCCATATCAGGGATATGATCCAGCAAGCTGCAGGTTTTATTGCCCCTGGCTCAAATACAGCATTCAGTACACTCGTTGCAAAAAATATTTTATTCAACTGGGTCGGAGTGAGCAATTTATCTGCTCGAGCAATTACCACAAAACCGCACTTGCCTATGGCTCATGCTTGTAAACATGATTACGTTCCTCTTTAATTGTGCAGTATATACTATTCTGTTACAAGTGCGCATGGGCGGTAAAGTCATTTTAACAGATTCCCGTACTGCTCTAGAATTGACTACTTTATGTGGGTATACCATAAGTAGCCAACATGGTTCAAAAATCTTGCATTTCTGTAATATTCTAAAAATTTTTTGACCTGAAAATATGTATGTGTTTAGTCTGCATTACAGGGTCATGTCAAGAAAGTGACCCACTGGTGCGATATATTACACTCAGCTGTATCTAATTGTACAAGTAATTGTAGAAAAAAAAAGATTGTACCATCAAATAGATTTTTCTTTTCTTCTGTAGTACCTGTAACGCCAAAAGAAGTGGTAATATACCTATATATATTGATTTAACTCATGCTTTTGGCAAACCTGCACACTACCTCATATATCTAGTTGTACCTTTGTTACCGACGGTGGCTACATTGAATTGCCATTAGCCGAACGCCGATTCACTTTGTCTGTAATTCTTTTGTGATAGATAAGCTGTTCGAATCTTAACGTCGACTGACGTACATCTAATAAAATATGGTGTTGTGAATTTCGTTATTTTTAAATAAAAGGATACTTTTCTCGTTCGATTTGATCGCAAATTTAACAGGTTATGGACCCAGCAGTGTAAACGGGTACCAAATGCAGGTTGTTTCGTTTTTATGTGAAATGTTATAAGTGATCGATAAAGTGTGTAAGGCTGGTCCTTACAAGCTCCTGGTGAGCAGTCAAGTACCCATACTTCTTTTGTTTTCAAGCACGCTTCCATTGTGTTCAAAATGGATAATCAGCACTGGTTTGCACAGAAACTGGAGAATCTGGAACGACAAAGCCATATCCATCAGTTTGCAGGTACAAATTATGATAATTGGAGATTTCGATTGTTTAGTGTTATTAGAGGTGAAGATTTGTTTGATTACCTCGATCGAGATACAGCTCCTGCTAATGGTCGAGCCTATCGTAAGAATGCAAACAGATGCATGGCTATCATTATTCGTTTTTTAGCCGATTCTCACTTGTCATTTGCTCAAGATGCAACAGAACCGTACGAGATAATTGAAAAATTGGATGCTGTGTACATGAAGTCGGGTATTGCGAGTCGTGTTTTTTTAAAATGTCAGTGGGCTCAACTCAAGATGCATGAAAACGGTGATCTGGAGGAGCATTTTTGCAAGTTTGAGGACTTGGTGGTGAAGCTGAAATCTGCTGGTGTGAAACTTGAAGAGGAAGATGTCGTTGAACAATTCCTAATGTCCCTACCTTCGAGCTACGATGTAACTGTGGCTGTTCTCGAAAATGACGATGAGCTAGATCTTCAGAAGGCAAAAATGAGATTGCTGAACGAATTTGCTAAGCAACGTGCGAATAATTCAAAGTTAAGTGTCGAAAGCAAGTCCGCGATGTTTGCTGGGAAGTCATCAGCTGGTTCTGAGTCCGGTAAATCGTCTGGTTGCTCAATTAAGTGTTTTGGTTGTGGCAAAATGGGTCATATGCATAAGGATTGCCATTCACAGTCGTCGAAGAATAGTAAGCCTACATATAAATGTTATAAATGTAATCGTGTCGGGCACATAGCCAAGTTTTGTCGTAATCCAAAGGCTAATTTGGTTGTTGAGGATTTGGCTAAATCAGCCAGTCCTATGCCTAGTAACAACAAATTGGAAGATGCTTGTGCTCTTATGTGTAATACTAGTAGTAGTTCTGTCAAGTCGGATAGTAATAACGACGTAATTGTTTTCACACTTGATTCAAGGGCAACAAACCATAACATAAATGATGACTCGATTTTCAGTAAATGCATAACGTTAAAGAAGCCAATTCGTATCAAAATTTATAAACGTAACTGTTTTGTTTATGCCACTAAGATAGGGAACATCGAGTGCTGGTCTCAAACAGGCGCAAAGTGCGTAATTAGAAATGTATTTTACTCAGAGGATTTTCCTGTAAATTTGTTATTGATTAAAAAGCTGGGTGAATGTGGAGTTAACGTAACATTTGACTGTAATGGTAACGTAAAATTAATCAAAGAAAAAGACAACCAGCTGCTAAATTATGGAAAATCCGTTGGTTCTGAACTTTATTACACAAAATTTTTTAAGTCGCCTGTACAATTTTCTGAACATTTAGCAATGATGAGTTCTGTTAATGAATCTGATGTTAACATTTGGCATGCTAGAATTGGTCATCGTAATATTGAAATTATGCGTAAAATGAGTAAAGCCAAACTGATCAAGGATTTTAATTATGACAATATGCAATTTTGTAAAGGATGTGTTTCAGGAAAACAACATAAATTGCCACACAAATCTGTGGAACGTCGTACTACTAGTCCACTTGAACTGATACATTCAGATATCTGTGGTCCAATGCAGACGACTGCTTACAGTGGTAAAAAATACATATTAACCTTTTTAGACAATTTTTCTGCATTTTGTTCTGTTTACTTGTTGGAGAATAAAGATCAGGTGTTTGAGAAGTTTTTGGACTTTGAAGTCAAAGTTTGTAACATGTTTGGTCGAAGCATTGGCAAGATTTGCTGTAACAATGGTACGGAGTACATTAACATGAGGTTCAAGACGCAGTGCAAGCTGAAGGGCATAACGATTGGCAATACTGTTCCGTACTGCCTACAAATGAATGGCAAGGCAGAAAGGCTCAATCGGACATTGGTCAAAAAAGCCAGAATGATGTTGTTGTTTGGTAATATGCATTTTATGTACTGGTCTGAGGCCATAATGTGTGCAGCCTATCTCTATAACCGTATGTTAAATAGTCAAGGCTAAATTCCTACCAAAATTTGGTTTGGTCGAGACACTAACTTGTCACATACACATATAGTTGGTTGCGATGCGTATACACTTGTACCAAAAGAAAAACGCAAAGACAAATTTGAAAGTAAATTCACCCCTCTTGTGTTTGTTGGCTATAACCCTGAGGTTTACCATTTGTTGAATACCAACAAGAACGAGATTCAGATCACTAGGGATGTAACTTTTGATGAGTCCAGGTTTAGTAGTAAAGTTTTGAGTAACGTAAACAATCAAGTTGCATCCGATGATAGTCAGTTAGCTAGTGGAAATTCATTTAACGTAAAATGTAACGTAAATGTCAATGACATAGAGAATTTTGAACTAGATGAGGATATGATTAATGACATCTGTCATTACGCATATCACACTATCAGTGAATCTCCTAGTACTCTTAGTGAGGCAAAGGCCTCAGCAAATGGAAAAGAGTGGGATGAAGCCATTTCCAATAAGGTAAAAGCTATTCATGCTAATGACACATGGAAACTGGTTGATAGGCCCGATAACGTAAAACCTATCTTGTCTCGCTGGTTATTTAAGATTAAAGACGATGTTAATGGAAAGAAATTGTATAAGGCAAGGTTAGTGGCTCGAAGCTTCGAAGTTGAAAAAGTCTTTGATTTTAGGGAAATATAAGCACCAGTTACAAAGATGAGCACACTTAGGATTTTGCTTTCTGTTTGTAATAAACTGGGATACTCAATTTTTCAATTAGACGTGAAAAACGCTTTTCTGAATGGAATTTTAACTGACGAAGTATACCTTGAGATCCCAGATGGTGTTTACAGTAACGTAGATTGAAATTCTAAAGTATTAAAGTTAAATAAAGTCCTGTATGGCCTTAAGCAGGCACCAAAGGCATGGTATGTTAAATTTAAAAAGTTTGTTACCTCTCTTGGCTTTTCCGACAGCAAACATGATGAATGCCTGTATTATAGAAAGAAAAATGGAAGTGTCGTTTTTATACTGAGTTATGTAGACAATATTTTAATTTGTGGCAAAAATGAAAAAGAAATAGACGAATTAAAGAAGTCTTTTTCTGACACTTTTCAAACTCATGACCTAGTTAAAATTAAGTCATACTTGGGATTACAAATTTGCTACGATCAAAACAATAGAACAATGCCTCTTAAACAAAATCAATTAATTTCAAAAGTAGCTCAAAAATTTAAAGTTGAAAATTGTAATTCTGTTTTTACTCCAATTGAAGAAAAGCTGTACCTTCAACTGGACGAGAATAATAACTTAAATGATAACGTAACAACTCAATTCAAGGAACTTTTAGGGTGCCTCATGTATATCATGTTGGGAAGCAGACCAGACATATGCTATGCCATAAGTTACTTTAGCCAATTTCAGAATAGAGCTAACAGGGTCTTGTTCTCTCACCTTCTCCATGTACTCAAGTACTTGATCACCACTTTTGATCAGTCTTGTGTTTCGTCCATCTAATGACATCATTAAGTGCTATGTAGACGCAGATTGGGCAAATTGCCCTGATACTCGTAGGTCTATAAGTGGTTACTGCATTTTCGTTTATGGTTCACTCGTTTTATGGCGAAGCAAAAAGCAGCCACTTGTAACTCTTTCGTCTACTGATAGTGAGATTGTCGCACTTTGTGAGTCTGTTATCGATGTCATTTCAACAGTAAACATTCTCAAGGACATGACAATTAGTGTTAATGGACCGTGCCCTGTCTTTGAAGATAATGCCAATTGCATTAAGTTCGCCAATGACTCCAGGAAGAAGTCTAAGCACCTGGATGTCAAATATTACTATGTATATGACCATGTTAATAATAACCTAATTAAATTAGTACCTATAGACACATCAGACCAGATAGCTGATACATTTACCAAAGGTCTGGGTCGTGTCAAATTTATAAAATTTCGATCTCTCCTTCTAAATTTGCGAGATCTATATAAACCTTTTGATTTGTGACATACATATTCAATTTTTTTTACATACATATATTTCTGTGATTTAAATGTTAGTGCATACCTTTCATATTTACATATTTACACTTGTGATATTTTATTATTTTTTTGTCGATGTATTGACTGCAGGTTTGAAGGGGAAGTATTGATTTAACTCATGCTTTTGGCAAACCTGCACACTACCTCATATATCTAGTTGTACCTTTGTTACCGACGGTGGCTACACTGAATTGCCATTAGCCGAACGCCAATTCACTTTGTCTGTAATTCTTTTGTGATAGATAAGCTGTTCGAATCTTAACGTCGACTGACATACATCTAATAAAATACGGTGTTGTGAATTTCGTTATTTTTAAATAAAAGAATACTTTTCTCGTTCGATCTGATCGCAAATTTAACAAATTAGAACCACTTTCAGTGTTATATCATACACGAGATACTAAATACTGGACAAGCATTAATACCTCTATAATAATTTAAATATTCAATTTATCATCCACAACTATCGTGGACCTTAACGAAGTTGAGAGACTCAATAATATTTTAAAACACAGTTAAATTAACATGTTTAATAAAATAATAATTTGTACAATACAGTACATTAATTAGTACATTAATACTTGTACATACGGTATCACAATCCATTAGACAAGACTATCTGTTCACTAGAGACTTCTACTTGAGAGGTTCTAGGTACTTAGAAGTAACTGTCGAGGAACTGTGTCTCATTCCTTCGAGACAAGGGTTTATATACTTGTTCGGGGTATGTCAGTGTACGTGTCGGATAGGTTAAGTGAGGCAGGGTGTTGTTATTATAGGGTTGTGCTGACTCGCGATATACTCGAGGGACAGGCACAATTAGGTCATGAGTATATAGACATTATAATTATTTATATTCATAAAATCAAATACGGGTAAATTAGTGGTTGTTTATAAAGAGTTATAGGATGTATTATTGTTGATGAATATCTACGTTTTTGGTATTTGAAAATGTGTAGACAAATATGTTCGTCATTTCTAAAAATAGACGAAAATATATGTAACAGTACCTACGTAATAAATTTTTTTCTTGGCGCGTATAGAATGGTGAGGATTAGGAACGTTAATTCTTGTTTTTGGAATTTCTATAGTCTGTACCAAATAAGAATGACCTGACATATACATTCTACAATTGGGTAAAGTGTAAATACAGTGGTGTAAATAACAGTGTTGTATGCTGGCCATAGTTAAATAGTTTGAATCTTAATCCTGCCATTTCCCCACTAGTGCATCTGATTTGCTTACATCACATCTTTATTTGGTACATAGTTGTCATCAAAGTTATAAGGAGGGGGCTCTAAATATTTTCAGAGATCTTTTATTGGCCTCCTTCCGCTCCAAAATTGCCAAAACCTATAAAAAGGCACACTTTTTAGAAATCAAGCACGTGCGTTTGGTTAAGGTTATTCAGACTGTCCTCACTTACCAATGTCATTAGTTGTTACACCCACTGCTAAATCTTAAGAGTACGCCAGTATAGCATAACCTGTCAATTTTTGATGTGTAAACATCTTAGTGCTTGGTCTACAGTAGGGGTTAAATGAGAATTATAATCATCGGATTTGCGTAACTTGTCTTACAATTGTAACTCTTGTTTATGTGTGTTACATGACATGTAGGTGTGTGATTCAGTGCATGCAAAACGCGTATGTTTACAACCACACTATTATGTTTACACAACAATCCTTCATGAGTATAGCCCCAATGGAATTCCCTCTTTTTTTCCTAACCTTCAATTTTATTGAATTTTACAAACTACTATTGTTGAGTTAGACATTCCTTGAAGATATACTTAATCTTAACTGGAATGATCAGGGTCAGGGCCAGAGAAAGAAAATCTGGGCCCAGAGATCATATAAGCAGGGGTATTACAAAAAAATTTTCAAGTGGGAATTTTACTCTCTTCAAACGTACTGATACAACAAAAAAAATATTTCCGTGTTTTTTGTTTTTCAAAATTTCTTGAGAATACACTGCATACGCCCTGATTTGGAACACCACTGCATGTACCTAATTGTATTTTAGCAAATAATAACTCAGTTTTTGAAGTGAAATTTACTTATTATCGGTAGTAAGCTTGTATGACTTTGACACGACAAATCTAACCCCACAAATTGTTACAGGCTGAAAAAATCAGACGCCTAGGATTGCGACGTAGAGCCAATCATGATTAAAAATATTGTATGTCAGTAGACTGAACTGTGGAGCACTTAGTTCGTTTTTTTAGTTGGTACAGAAAAATAGGAAAAAAGGGGGTTCAGATAGAAGAGCCCCCATGAAAAACGGGGGTTTTGAACTTATCTATTCTCATTTTGTAATTTATTTTGTAATATATCAACCCTTGTTTTGTTTTTATTTGTAGAATGGTTTCAAATACTTTTCAACCCCTGGCTATAATATTTCTGCAGCCTTATTTTTTTTAATCCCTTCCACAACTATGGTAAAGGTTGTTTTTTCCATATTTTTGACTGCAAATTTTGCTGTCACAAGCTTGAACCTATGTAGACCCAGGTGTAAAATCAGTCCCGGTGTTTTTTTTTTTTTTGGGGGGGGGGTTATTTCGAATTTGATGTTAATTTTTTCATTCGACTCATTCCTTGACCCATAGGCCTGCTTCAAAAGAGGTCCAAATTTTAATTTCTCATATTTTGTCGAGTGATACATCAGAGAGTATATTTTTTGGGGCGCTGAAATTGATGTTCATTTTTTCGTTCAACTCGTTCCTCAACCCTAAAGGGCTTCAAAAGAGACCCAAATTTTGACTTTTTGTATTTCATTGTGTGACAGGTACCCTACCAGATACGTTTTTTGGGGTGCTAATTTAGAGTTTGACATTAATTTTTTTGTTTCATTTGACCCATTCTTCCACAACTAGGGGCTTCAAAATGAGGCCAGATTTTGACTTCTCATATTTCAGATTACACGAATTCGGTGTATTTCAGCAATATCTCGTAAGAAGTTTCACTTCCATCTGTCTCCGGAATACACTTAATTTTGTTAGTAGGTATTTTGAAAAGGTCTTCCTCTGAGCCCTCTTCGAAGGTTCAGGTCCTCCCTTCCGGCCCTGATTACGGTTTTGAGTATTTCACTTAATGGTTTAAAAAACGTTTTTCTTCAAGGGTATTACCTGCAAAAACAATGGGCCGCCGTCACAACCCATCGCTTGTTCACCACCACTCCGCCGCAGTTATGACTGGTCTGCTTCTTAATGGATACGATCCAAGGGAATTCGCCAACCTTCGCCATCATACCACCCACAATTCGGCCATATTTCGAGGTTTTTTTACCGCACAATGTATCTGAAACTGCGACATCCGTCGATGGTATAGGTACTCGCATATTAATGTAAAGAGGTTTATGTTTCGTCGCTCACACACACCACAAAAAGGGTTCATATCATACAAAAGACTAGTATCGGTGCAAGAGATATTGGTACGTACAATTTGTAATTTTCGAATCAGTGGCGGCACGTATCACGTGGACGACGAGCACGACGACCAGTGTCAGCTGATGGGCGACACGGATGCGCATCTTGGATGGTGGGCTGGCTATAATTGGATTGACGGATCGATCGACCAGATTCGGATTGCGCTACGAAAGCTACATTTTCGTATATTTATAACCCGGTTAAGGCTGATGGTCAACCTTCATCGTGACATTAGCGACGATAACCTCTCCGTCATTCCGTCCTCTCCACTCCACAACGCGTGCAAACGATGATAGGCAATAAACGCACATTTTCGGTTTCGGTTTCGGTTTCCGCACTCGAAATCATAGGCGTCAGAGGCTCGTCGATTATTGCTTATTACGAAAAAACAACAAAACAAACAAATTGAACACAAATATAAAAGCACTGGGTCAAGGTTACTCGCGTAGAGGTACACATACGTGCACATTCCGGGAAGTCTGATTTCATTTTACTCGTTACCCCCATCGTATGTCGACGATTAGACTACCTATACTTATTATGACAGCTATTCGAGGAAGGCAATGGAATTAATTTGGACTGTGGAAAATTTGTTGAACTTAAGATGGTTAACGAGGAGTAGTGGGCTGGATCTAGTAGCTTTTTTGCCGCTTTACGCAAGAAAATTCTTGGCCTTCCATTTTCATTTTCTTCGTTCACTTCAAACTTTAGGCGGAAAAAATGATATTCATCATTCTACTTACATTTTAATGTGGTACACATTTCTACTTTCACTACCTACGCTGAATTCAGAGTAAATTCGGAAAAAAATTATTTTGGTTAAATTTTCGTTAAAAAAAGGTGCTACAGCCAATCACAAAAAGAATACAAATTCCTACAGCCAATCACAATTTACCCACTAGTCGAAATGAGGGAATATCAATTAAATTAATATCGATATGTAATGTTTTATGGTAAGATTATTATAGAGGATGAGGATCGTAGATGAAACAAGAAAAGAAGATTTAAGCGAAGTTCCGTCCAAGAAGCGAGTGTATTTCGAAGAAGATACATAATTTAAGCAAAGTACATTTATGAGAGAGAAACGAATGTTAACGGAAATGAACGAATGAGCGGCGGAAGTGGTAGAGCAGTGTAGCCGTGAATATCTATAAATAAATTATGTATTTTATGTAATCGTGTGTTCGTATGAGTGAGAGGGGAGAAGGATTGATGGTCTCAACACCCCCCTACAATCTTTTGAACCAATCACGACTGCGGGTGTTACAATAGTGTTTTAAAATTTATGAGTTGTTACATTTAATTAAATTATTACATAAAAAATTAATATTAATTGGAAAAAAAAATAAAAAATGGTGAAATTGTGTATATATAAAAAAAAAAATGGTAATTAAATTGGACGAGTATGGTAAGTACATATTTTGAGTATTTAATATATATATAAGGTAGATTAAAAATAGTAACATGCATTTTTTTGTTTTTTTTTGTTTTTAGGTAATAAGGTAAATAGCATGCAGTAAACAAGGTAAGTATAGGTAAGGTAAATTTATTCGAAATGGAACTTTTAAAATTATTAAAGTGAATTGTTTTGTTGTATTACAGGTGTGGATCTGATATTGGATATGACATGTTATGGATCAAGATTTGGGGATTCCAGGATTATATGGGTTAGAGAAATGTGCTGCTTACTGGATAAGGCTTTTGTGAGTAAGTCAGCTAATTGGTCTTTGGTAGCTATTTGTTTGAAAGTGAAGATTTTATCGTTATAGGCTTGGGCAAGTCCATAACATTTAATCATGAGAGCTCGAAGACGTTTTTGACCTCCTCTGGAAATGACATGTATGACTGAAATATTGTCTTCGTATACTGTTACAGAGTGTCAATTGAGAAGAATTCACGGTTGAGGAGCCAAGCAAGTTCAATATCCTCAAAAGAATCGTGAAGAGCTATTAATTCAGCTGCTGTGGACGATGAAGCATGAATGTTTTGGCGATGAACGCCCCAATTTACAAGGTCACCATACATGGTAATTAAGTAACCAGTTATAGATTTTCCTTTTTTAATTCTGTATTCCAACAAAAAAAGTAGTTCAAAATGAAATAAATGAGAAGAAAAAAAAATATGAAAAATATTGCAGGTGATTTGAAATAATTAAGCACCAATTGTGTTATAAGAAGAGGTAAAATGATTCTTGAGGTAATGTGTGAGAGAAAAAAAAATTCACAATACAGAAAAAAAATTTGTAAATGGTAGAGAAAAAAAAAATTGAAATTAAAAAAAATAAAATAGTTTTTGTATTTGCGTAATAAATTAAACGAAATTAAGAATTGTGAGATTGAAATTAATTATAGTATTCGAAGTAAAAAAAATATTGAGTATAAATTCGAAAAAAAATTGTTAAAGTATTTTCGACACAATTGTGCAACTGCAAAAATTTACAAGTTGCAACAAAATGGTGGTTTGAAATTGAAAACCACGCCAACGTATTTATTCAATGGATGTAGATAAGAGTTCGTAGGTTCGTTGCACTTAACAAAAGGTTAATGTACAAGTTCGAATGAAAGAACAAAACGAGCCGTGTTTACATCACAAATTGTACACTGCAAGACAAAAGTGGCTGCAAAATTTTGCAATGAACTTGCCAAAATTTGTACTTAGATAAATTTTGAAAAAGCCAAAATTATTTGAAAATAACGGTATTTTCAAATATACAAGTTAAATTTTGATTCCGAAAGGTTAAATAATGCAAAAATACGAAATAATACACGAAAAATACGAGAAAAAATTGCGAAAAATTACGAAAAATATATTTTTTATTACCTGTTTTTAGCGGAAATTTTCATTTAATACCTTTTTAACTGGTGATTTTCTTATTTTCAGGTTCGTTTTCGAGGATTTTTTGAGATAATGCTCTGGACTTTGATGGTTGAACTGCGCTTCGGTTGTGGAGGACGTACTTCGGTGAGTGTTTAAGTTGAATTTTTAGGTTTACGTTGATGCCAAATGATGGACTTTGATTGAGATGATGAATATGAATTTTGATGATGATGATTTTTGAAGCTTTTACGTTGGTTTCTGATCAATTTCTGATGGCTCAAGGCGATTTATTACCAATATGATGACTTCGACGAATTAGTTCGTACACAAGCAGGGCAGACACTAATGATTTTACTAACTTTTGAGCAACACAAGCAGGGCTCTCAAACAGTTAAGTAATTGACGAGTCTTGGAACTTTCGAACACTTGGCCAGATTATACACAAGCAGGGCAAATCCAATTCAGCAAACGACGAAACTCATGGAACGTTTACAGCATTCAAATAAAAATTTTAGAAGACAAAAAAATGACTCGAAAATAAATAATAAGTTGGAACTTTGTTACCCAACACGAAAATGAAGTTACGAAAAATGACTAAAAAACACAATTGTTCACGATAATAAAAATAAAAGTTTGACTTAGAAAATTCACAATAAAAATTTTAAATTATTTTAAAATTGTTTCAGGTGCAAGGATTGTTACCGAGCGATGCTACCATATAGAGGATGAGGATCGGAGATGAAACAAGAAAAGAAGATTTAAGCGAAGTTCCGTCCAAGAAGCGAGTGTATTTCGAAGAAGATACATAATTTAAGCAAAGTACATTTATGAGAGAGAAACGAATGTTAACGGAAATGAACGAATGAGTGGCGGAAGTGGTAGAGCAGTGTAGCCGCGAATAGATATAAATAAATTATGTATTTTATGTAATCGTGTGTTCGTATGAGTGAGAGGGGAGAAGGATTGGTGGTCTCAACAATTATGAAGGAATTGGTGTTGATCGATATATCGATATGATATCGATATGTGTTTCATTTATATTGTGTTATCATTTTTTCAATTTTCAATTTTCATTAACAAATTTCAAACTTCAATTGAAAAACTTAACAAGTGGTTTGCTGAAAAGGAATTCTTTCAAACTCCACTAAGTTCCCCCCCCCTGAGATATGAAATGTGTACCACATTAAATGTTCTGGTTCGCTGACACCCTAGAGCGCGTTTTTTTTTTCTCGGCCGTGTCAGCTACTAGGTAATCTGCAATTCAGATTCTGCAGATTACCTGCTAGTTATTATAAGCTTTTATTCTACTCACTATTGCGATTTTAAAATATACCAATACAGCAGCCAACCTTCCGCAACGAAATTATTTCGCACGAAGCTAAAGCCAAAAAATAAAAAATAAATAAAAGCTTATTTATCTACGAAAGCTTTAATAGGTACTGAGCAAATTCTTAGGACCTTTGGTCTGTAACGTTATAATTTTCGTTCGTTTTTGACGTTGACCTCATCCTTTTACCAATTAGAATTGGTTAGAATAAAGGTTAGAGTACATTGAAGTTGTCATGGTTAAAGATGTGTACTATGGTAGACACATATAATTACGTATAAATAGGTATACTTGATGTTATGCATCCTTTTTTGTTTTAAAAGAATATTCGTATTTCATCGAGAGATTGTGGTGAAGATTAATGAAATAAAATAAATATAAGTACCTATGTTGGATTAGTGTTAGCCATTATTTTCAATTTCTGCTCTAAAAAAATCAACGTATTTTTTTCGTCGCAGTATTAAACTTAAAATACATAATTTGTTGAATTTACTTTCAAATTAATCAATCATGAAACTTATTTTTTATCAACCCGAATTCGATCGAGTCTGTATAGATATCATCATCCACTATCAGTTTCCTAAGACAATTTTAATAAAAAGTTCTCGTTTTTGCTGGTCAACCAGAAAACAAAAACAATTTCAGTTGCAAATTCAATCATAATTCAATATTTCGAGTTATTCAACAACCAATTTTCAAACAATTAATTACTTATCAAAAAATTTTCTCAGTTAAAACCGGCATTAAAACTTGAACCTCAGGAGTCACTTGAGCAACGACAAACAAAAAACATGAAGACTATGACGTCACGGACCACAGATCCTAAAGGAATTCGTTCAGTACAGAGGCTCTCGTATTTATCCTGTATTTATCCTTGCTTCGTAAGTGGGTGTGGGTATTGTGGTTTGGGTAATCGAACCTGGTACCTATATATTTGCCTGCTGAAAGCGGAGAACTTGACCGCACGACCATTCCACCACCAGCTGAAACTGGCAAATATAGGTAGGTATTCTACCTTAATATACACTGTGCGACAGATCCCCACACTATAAGTATTTAAAAATTTATTAATTTTTTCATCCTATACTACAATACGAGCATCAAAACTGTAAATATGAAACTATGTTTGAATGTTTGGTATCTCATTACTTTGTTACAAGTTCACAAATTTATTTGAAAATTGGCACAAAGATGATCCACGTACTCATGTAAATAACATAGAGGCTACTTTTGGTTTCGAGAACATGGGTCGATGGGCATTTCTTCAGGAGTAAACAAAAGTTGAAAGTTTTGGTATTTTATTCATTTTAATTACGTGTGTGGGTATGCGCGCTATGTTTTAACTTTCATACAATATTTTAAACAAGTATGTGATTATGTGTGGGCAATTGGGACTACAAAAAGTAGGTTTAATAAATGATTCCCGTTCATTTTCACGAAAAATCACAACACCAATTTTTACGACAAAAAAATTTCCCAAAAATTAAATTTCCTAACATCTGTTTTCACAAAATCTATTAACCTACCTCCGCTACCTCCTTCTAAAATAAAATAATTTGTAAAACTTGTAGTCGGGAAAGTCAATTTGTGGAAACCGAGGTTGTGAAATTTTGTTTTTGGTAAATTTTCTCATCCTTAAAATTATACCTGTTGTGATTTTTGATTCGTGAAAATAGGTGGTTACCAGTTCAGATAATTGTTTCATTCACTGTAGAGTGATACACGATGAGATATGTTTTTTGGGGTTCTGAATTTAAATATTTGGTTTAATTTTTGACAGAATCAATTGTTGGACATTTTAGCCTTACAACAAAGGTGTGGAATACCTTGTTGTGAGAGATATTCACACATAGAAGGTTTTCAACAGCTTTGCGCATTCTGCCACTTCGTACATCAAAGTACAGGAGAGCCAAATCCAAGGCGAACACTGGCAATTTTATAGCCAGTTTTGTGAGCTTATATAGTGGATTTGGTACACGCACACAGACACACATACGTATGATACTATGTCGTAGATTACGTCGTTTCTTGCCTCTGTTTAGGTGATAAGAAACGTCGCAGCGCGTTTGGTACCAGCCTGTGACATCACCGAGATCTTTATTGGGTAATTGATCACGGCCCATATATACAGGTATGAACATACAAACGTACTTGTGTATATGGTTTAACGTCATAGAGACAAATATATGCCAGCCTATGATCGACGACTGTCATCAAGGAGTGCGAGCTCCTAAAACCTCGTAGGAGTATTGTTCCCACAAAAAGAATTAATAAAATAATTATTTCATACATTGTCGAGTGATACATCCTATGGTATGTTTTTGAGGGTTATGAATTAAGATTTTAGGTCCAATATTGGATTGAACCAATTGTTGACCTATTTGAACAACAATAAGAGGGTTAAGATTATTTTTTCAAACAGTGTAGGATAGGTACCTACCTATACTTTTAGGGGAACTGAACAGAAATTTTAGATTTTATTTTTAATTTTAACAACTACCGATTGTTGGACTCTGTAAGATTTTATAAGGTGAAGGTCAAAATAATGACGGACAAAAAGTCAACAGGTAAAGCTGTATGTTACATTTATCGGCTGCAGTGTGGCAATAGGTATTCTTAGGTTTGTTACTTTTTTGGTCTTTGATGCAAGCACTTACAAGAGTTGTGAAAAGTTGGGAGATCGAGCGGTCTTACTGCGGTCTCCATGAATAATGATGAACATTCCAGCAGCCACAGTCGATTGAAACATATTTTCTGAGGTGTTTTAGGTTCTTGAAAAGCGAATAAATTACTCAAATGTGAATAACCTCCAACAGATGAGGTAATATTTCGTTAACTTTTCCGTAAACCTATAGTTATACAGGTAGGTTACCTTTATGGTTATGAGACTGTACTGAACCTCGATTCATTCGTTATAAATTCTGGATGGTGAAATAAAAAAAAAAAAAAAAATCACTGCTCGTTTTATTCAGACGGATTAAATAGACGATGGAGCACGTGTAGGTGGATACTTACGTAATCAGCGGTCATCGTTTCGATAGAATTTATTAAATTGGAATTCACCTATTTGGTTAAGTGTGGAAACAGTACGTTACTTAACGACGCATACGCACACGCGTATATATTCTCGTAGTCAACCTTCAGTCTCTGCTACGCAAGTTTTTCACTCCATTTTGTTTTGTTCCCCATTTCTGGGTTAATTAATGCTGACTTATCTCGACTGAGTGGAGAATGACAGGAGGGGAAGATAATGCAGTTTGTTGCAAGGCTGTACGCCTCTGTCATGGCTAAAACGATGGAAGGTAGACGCGTAGGTACGACCTGTGGTGATACCATACAAGCAGTTTCTGTCGTTGTTGTTGTTGTTGTTGTTGTTGTAGATTCACGTATTTGCTGAAGTCGATGTGATTCGCATAATTAGATAGGTACCTCACAATAAACCAACCGATCGCCATGGGTATATTATTCGTTCGCATGCAGCATATGTATTGATGAGTTATATGGGGGTTATGTTTACGGAAGTGAGCAGATTTTATCAGCGTGAACTGTGCTGCTATCCAAGGACTGAAATTTATTTTTTTTAACCCAAATTTTTCCACCCATATTGATAATTGTAGTAATTGCATGTAGGTACGTGTGAATGGTTGAATGGAAAAATTGTTGGGCTTTAACGTGTTCTGGTTATGTGGAAAAATTCGAAGAACATAGAGAAGCAGCACTAATTTTAAATCCTCTTTATGAATGGTAGGTATTTGTAAAATTTGACGTCGAAAAGATCAATGATTGTGTGAAATGCCTTTTTTTTTTTAGAATTTCCTAATTTTAATTGAGTTCTAATTCTAATGCCGAGTTTCATGTATGCGTAAAATTTTTTATGCTGACTTAATACTTTGTAAAATCTGTTTCGAAACAAAAATGGATGCATCAAGCTACTCGTATAAATGAAAAACAGTTAATAAGTTGGTGGAGATCTATAGGCTATTCGATGGAACAGGTTTCTCACTTATGCTATTTTTAAAGAAGCTGTACCAAGTATACGTCATTTATCCACGTAATAAAAAATTCAATCTCAATTTTGGTATAGTTTATTCGCAATTTTTGCAACATTCACAACATTTTGATTTTGAAAAAAACTTCTCTCCGACTTCACGATTTCTCAACTGCCATTTGAGCTACGAAGCTGCAAGGTTGGTACTGTTGGAAAAAGAAGAAAATTTTCTCGAATTCTCTGTTGAAAATTAATTTTTTAACGGCATTAGTTTTGCAGAAATGATTTATAAAAAAAACTACAAATTAATGAGAAATTTGTAGTTTTTTAAATTATTTATTTCGAAAACTAATGATGGTATAAAAAAATTTCCAGGGGTGACTTACCATTATTTTTCAACGACAAATAAAATTCGTTTCCATCTTCAGTTTTCACCTAAAACGAAGTAACTGCGAGTTGATAGCGGAAGTAAATACAAGAACAAAAAAATACTCCACTTTTTTCATTAGTCTACAATTTTTTTATGGTTTATTTCTGAAAAACTAATGACGATAAAAAAATTAATTTGGTTCTGGATTTGAGAAAAATTCTTCCTCTTTCCAACAATATCAATTTCAGTTTTCTATTTTAAATAGCCGCTGAGAAATCTTGAGGTGAAAGAAGGACGTTTTTTTTAAAAAAATTTGAATTTTGAGAATGTTGCAAAAATTGCGGATAAATATACCACAACTGCGATTCCAACGGGTAAAAAAATGTGCTGTTAGATAAAATCCTCATATGGGTGTGGGTTCAATTCCCCACAGCTCCTTTAATATTTTGGAGTTTTTTTCTAAATTTTTTTTACTATGTAAACGCAATAAAAAAATTCTGAATCAAACAGTATGAAACATTTACGATGAGAAGATTACATTCTATTAAAATTTTTTACTTCTGTTCAGCATCTTGAAAATTTTGTCCTGCAGTCAGTGGTGGATCCAAAACGTTATTTTGGGGAAAATGACGAAATCTTGACCTTTTTTTTTTATTTACTTAAATCGTATTTTCATTTTTTTCTTAATTTTTCTTCTTTTTTTTTTTTTGTTTTGACGTTGGGAAGATTTCCCCATTTCCCCTTGGATCTGCCACTGCCCACAACTGGGAGTAATCCAAAACTATGTTCATACTTATACTTTCATTGGGTAGCCAAAAATGAAGTTCCACGAATTGCATTTTTTTGCCAGTAAGTAACTCAGTTATACACCGAATTTCACCACTTTACGAAAGACCGCGTATTTTCGCAGAATAATTAATTATTTAAATTTTGCAATGGAAATTCTATAGGTACCTACAATGAAAAAAAATTAGCAGAGCCTTCAGAATTTTCTTGTTGCGGAAAAATTTAATGAAACTGATTCCTAATTTATTTTGGTAATTTTTCCATGATAGAACGCAGGTCTACATCAACTCTGACAGTGGTTCCCAACATGAGGGAAGATTGAGATCAATCTAAGGGGACACAAGTGGATGTTCCATAATTATTATGTATATTTATATTTTTGAAAGAAATTGTGATATCTTAAAGCCTAGAGGAAATCCGAAGGATAACGAAAGTTTATACTCTGTTCATGCTAAGAAGTGCGTGACATTATGATTAGTTATAGACGATGCGTTTGATTGGGGCGAGATGAAAAATTATAAATGAAAATAATTGTACAATGGGAAGGATCAATTTAGGTTATTTCGTGAAGTAAACAAAAAAAATGGTTGTGCAGGTAAGGGTGATTATGGTTTATGACATCTAGCACTTCTTAGCGTGAATAGAGTATAGTTCATGAAGACGTTAAACAGGTTAAAATATGGGCACGGGGGTACCATCCAGAGATGGTAGAAAACCATTGAATTCCGGACAATAATTGCGGCAAATTAGGCGTTTTATTGGAACAACAAAAATATTTTTTTTATTCGATTATTTTGAATGGTATCATAAATTTGAAAATTTGCATAAATGGTTAGCAATAAGTATAAGTAACAATTGGTTTGGGAAGTAAATACTCAGTAACCTTTGCTTATGAACTTACGTTCAGGCGATGATCACGATTCAAAAAATAAAAGACAAGTTGAACAAAAAATGAACAACATTTAATAGTAAATTTTTTTACACATACTTCGCGCGTTTTGATTACGTATAAAAAAAAGTTAACGTTTAACAACATTTTGTCCCATTAAAACAAAAATGAAAACAATTTCAACTAGCAAGATTTTCAATGAACACCTGCTCAAAAAAATAAAATATGAAACAAATGAAATATATCAACAAAATTTTTGTTTCTTCAAGGTGTTGGTGGACTTCATACGCAGTATACACATACGTAACAAATTTTACAATTTTTTTAAAAATAATTCAAACTGAATACAAAAATATTCTTCCTTCAATGAAAAATGTAGGTATTCTTTTTGGGGACAATATAAATATTACGGGATAATTGGTTCATCAAATACTGAGAAAATAAAGTCGATAAGTAACTTTCACCATCGAAAATTCTACATTGGCAAAAATCAAAACGTACAAGTAAATTTATAAAAATATTTTAGAACAAAAAATAATTGCGAAATAGGTAAAATTTGAATTTTTACGTTTGTCATATTGGTGGTTAGTTTCAATTAACCTATTAATTGAAAATTTTACTAAAATTAGACCGATGTTAAATAATAAAATAATGGAGGAAAAAAACTCACATAATTGACCCACATGTAAATAAACCTATTTTTCAGTAATTTTTATAAAAAGAAAAAAAAATTTAAAACCGATCGTAAAATTATGAATAATACAAGACTGCTTCAGATTAATTGTTTCGAAAAACAGATTTATAATTCTTAAAATACAAGTTTAAAATATTTAACGACGGAAAATTCTGAATTAGTAAGGCATAAGTCGATGGATGGCCCATTCAATTACTTAATGTATAATTAAATATTTACTTTTATTTTTTTCGTTTCAAACCGAAAATATAAAATAAAAATTTTCGTTCGATATAAATGACAAAAATACGAAGTGAGCAACGAACTAAGTCGATAATTCTCAAAATCACGCTTTCAAATTATCTTTTTCACTTAACTCACAATAATATTGGCATCAAAGAATCGGTGAAGTCTGAATATAGATAATAGCTAACAGCCGCATTTTTTAAAATATAACATTTCTTCCGTTGAATCAATTTATTTCGTTTAAATACATTTATTAAAAAAACCCAAATGTTGGATTTATCTAAAACTTGGTCATTTTTGATTCAAAATAACAGCAAATGTTTAAATTTAGTCGCAGGCTCAATTTTCTTAGTTGGTAAAATGTCTCCTTTTTTTTCTATCACTGATTCAAGAAGCTTTCATTTGGCCTTCTGGCTGCCTTACATCAACATTTTATTTACTTTTCTGAAATATATGAAATTTAGTAGATCAGATTTTGAAGGTTTCCTATGCACTTTGTGAAGCATTTAAAGAATTTAAATCGGGCCGGTTTCTGCCAGAAAAAAGTACCTTGTAGTTGTGTTTTTTTAATTTACTAATTCTTTTTGAATAAACTCGTTAAATTCGAGTCTCAACATTAATGGCTTTTTTTGAAGAAAAATTTTTACTGTTTTCTTCAAGAATTGTTTACTTCAGGTCTGGTTACATGCAGCAAATATCTTCCTGTTTTTAACAGTTCACATGAATTCGACAGTTCTGAATCGAAAAATAAAAAGTATAACGCAGTCGATTATTCATAAAATAGATGCATTTTGCAACGTGCACACATCGAATATCTATTAAAAGAAAGCCGGTGTCGGTGAGTTGCGGCAGAATTATAAAATTTAATACGAGTTGCTGACCCAACTATAAAAAAAGGACAATGTTAATTGTGGCTCATAATTTTACATTAATTGCGGCCAACGTGAGAGTAAAAATTACGACCCACTTTCTTGTAAACAGCTTATCTGCCTAATAGCATGAACCAGATAACACCACGGGAGGTTAGCTGAGTAGCGGAGGTTTGATAAAAAATACTTTTATTCTATAATGTGGTCAGGTGAGGTTGGTTAATTTTTTAAAAATTTTATAAATAAATAGTTATTTGTGATAAAAATGTATACAGCCGGTGGTTTTGATCCGAGTGTGATTTTTGCAGCACAAGCTGAAGGCAAGTGATGCAAATCACACGAGTATCAATCACCTACTATATACAAGTGTGTCATACACTATTTTTGACAATACTTCTCCCTACAAAAAAAAAAAAAATATAAAGAAAAATAAATTTTTTTGCAAATGTGAAACATATAAGGCTCCATTCTTTCAACAAGACCTTACGGCGTAGTGGCTACAGCGCTGGTCTATCAACACTGAAATCAAAGATTCTAATCCCTATAGGGGAGGAACTTTCGCAAAAAAAAAAAGAAATTAAAAAAATTAAAAAATGAAAGAAAATAAGGATGTAGGTGTAATAGTAAGACCAGTGTATAAAAAATACGGCATGCGCCCAAGGCCGATGTATATAAAGTAAAGACGGATGTATTAAGTAAATACTTTATATATCGGTCCTAAATGGTTCTAAAATTGCCTGCTTTATACCTACCTACATCATCAAGATGCACATAAAAATGGAGTTTGTAAACACGTGTTGCAAAAAAAGTCATTTCTCTTCGCCTTTATCATGTACCTACCTACTGAGTGGTTAGGTGAGATGAGTAATTTTGTTTTTTAAGAAAAATGGATTTCACTTTTCCATAATTTTATTTTCTAATTTATCCAGTTATCTTATCTCTCCCCTATACAGTAAACACTGGCCGCAACTCACCCACAACCAGGAAAACTATCAGTTTAGAATCTAGTTAACTGTAGTCATTAAAAATCAATATGGTTCACGATGAATAATAATACACATACGAGTAGAGGTAGCAAATAATTCCACGATGTTCAATGAAATTCTCTCGATCGATTGCTCATAACGACCACATTCCGTACAGAGTGGTCTCAGTCCACGTTGATCTTTTTTTAATGCAACAATTAATTATTGGCCTACAGTAAATTATCATGAAGTATAGAATACCTGCATATGTAATTTAACATTTATTTTATTTTATAACAGCGAGTGTTTCCGGAGAAGTTCTTCCAACTTCAACAGTGGTCAGTGGATAATATAAACTTGTGTCCAGTTCTCAACAATCAAGGAGATAGGTATACTAAAAGCATGACATTAAATAATTTAATTTATAGTTGATATTTGTCTATGTAGACCTACAGTTATCACCACGAGGAACAAAACAGTTCTATCTTTTTCGGAATAATTTTATGACTGTAATTGTAATTTAAAGAATTAGATTGGTATTTTGAATTTTTTAGCACAAAATTTGGAACCATTCAACATCTTTGCTGTGCAAGATAGGGCCCAAGTGAACAGAGAATATTTTCAATGTGTAAACATTCTTGCTCTCTAGTCTGCTTTCTCCCAGGTCTAAAAAAATATTAGATACGAAAAAGTTGAGATTGCATAAAAAAACTGCACGGCGCACTGTACAGTTTCAAATTCTGTTTGTCACATAACACACAAACACACACACACACACACGCACACTCACACACACTCACAAACAGACATCTGTGGTAAGCTAGCAGCGCAATACATGCACGCACACATACACACACACATTCTCTGTGGCGCGTGGCAGCATGACACTTATCCACATAAGCATTTTTTTGTCCTGGTTAACGTTAAAGTAATGAATGTTTACGCATTAAATATGTGAGGGGGGACCCTCGCGCGCCTTTTTTTGTTCCCTGTGGCGAGTATTATGAGTTTACATAATAAGATAACAATTTTAAAGCGAATTTTTTAATGTCATCTCTTTAGTATCTTAAACTCCTAAACCAGAATATATTTTATTTTTTTAAAGGGTTATATTCTCCACTGTTAAACTTTGGGGGTATTTTTGGAAGACACCTGGTGTAATGAACGATCATTCAGTGCGTTATGAAGTTTTGTTTGATTAACAACTTTGTTTGAGGTGTGTCAAAAGATTACAAAAAATTGATATTTTGAGCAGACATTGAGGGAATTATTGCCTCAACGAGTAAGTATTGTTTAGTTAGGTTGGTTTCCTGCTGTATCCTTCTCCCTTCAGTTATGCCAAAGTTTATAAAAATTGAACGAAAGCAGAATAAAATTTGAAAGTGTAGACCATTACTGTAGGGTATCTTGTTAAGAAAAGATTTGGAAAAAAAAAAGTCATATGGAACTGAAACCAATCAAATATACCGCATCACCTACCATCCACAATAATAAACCATCGATTATTATTGTAAAAATTTTGGAAAAAATTTCTTTTTTCGGATCAAAGAATTGAATAAAATTGTAGTTTTTTATGATTTGTACCAATGAACCCACTAGACGAAGAAATATAGGAAATAAAAATATCAGTTTCTAGGTACATGTTTCCAATTTTTCGGGATTTCTACGCAAAGCTAAAGCTTGTTTATCTCAAAATATGAGTAAATAATCAGTCTTGAGCCTCGAAATCAGTTCGTTGCTCGCTTTGAAATACTCGTGTGTTTCGATACTGTACTTATAAAATAAGTACTTACAGTGTATGGAAATCACCCAAATTCAACTTTTTACTTTTTTTTTCTTTTTTTTTCTCGCCTTCGTTACGCACGTAAATAAAAACAAAATAGGCTATAAAAATAAATTACAAAATGTATGGTAAACTTTGAACTGGATGTGAAAGCGTTGCTGCGTGTCTGGCCGGGTACGATTTCAGATAGTGCAGTACTGACGGTAACATTTAGCGTAATTGTCGCACCAGACATGCCTCTCTCCGATGCCACAAAAAACATATATTCACCAGAATCTGTCACCTTTACCCAATTAATCGTTAGCTCCGCTTTTCGACAATGCTTCGACGTGCTCTCCTGTTCAGACAGACAATAATATATCGTTATATTGTTATAGGTGGGCCCGATTATAAATAATAGCTTTATGGTCAAGCCTCGTATAAACTCAGGTGGTGTACGCGAACTCAATTTTAATCGGGAGTGAATTTTCAATCGTCTATAAATAAAATAAAATAACCAGGCTCGAATTCGTAGTTCTCTCATAAAATCTTCTTGAAAGTATCTATAACGAAACTCACAGAGACAAAAAATTCGGTACAATTAACCGTTTCGGTGAGATCAGACTCGCATTAAGGAGTTAGAAGTAGTTAACCGAACTTCAGCTCTCCCACACAAAGAACAGGAATAATTAAAAGGACGTAATAAACAACAACTTCATAACGTAACGCTGTCGATGTAGTATTTCTTAAAAAATATGCGAGTTAATTTTAAAGGGGAGGAGTTGTGGCCTCCATACATCTCGTACCTTGGTTTCCAAAAAGTTAAACCTGTGCCGAAATGAGTGTGGGGACTTTCCTTCTTCTTACTGATATTATATGATGTCAACAGACAGGTCGCGAAGGACCGCAAAGTGCTCGGCACATTAAATAAAAGGTACATCGTATGTGTGCACTCGCACAGACGATGCGTCACCTACATTACGTGTAGAGCTAATTCAAGAAAGGCGAGTACCTAGGTACTTGGGAACTCGCCAGTGCTGCCAGATTGTTTTTTCAAAAATCCGATATCTGGCAGTGATAAGAGTAAATAAAATTCCGGACAAATCCGGATGTGTCAATTTGCCCCTCATGACCAAAAAAAAAAAGGAAGTTATTAACAGCGGTCTTTGGTTTTTCCAATGTTTGCTTTAAGCCGGTCCCACATGACGCGTGTATTCGGCAAACATTCGATATTTGTCTTCATTCGCGCCGTGTGGGAGATATGCTAATGCGAATGTTCGGCATTGCCGAATATTTGGTGAACATTCCTTCAGGTTCCGGCAGTTGTCGGTAAATAATGCACCAGTCAAAAGGATGACGAATATTTGTACGTATTGAATGCTTGCAGATGGCTCCTACATGACGCGCGTGAATAAGTTCGTATATTCATGGTGTAGAGTAGGAGACGCAAAGCAGCGAGGCAAATGTTTGGGCCAAATATTCGCCGAATAACATTCGTCCAAATACACGCGTTGTGTGGGACCAGCTTTATGACTGCATTCAGTAATTCAATAATCAATTTATTAGTTATCAATATTATCAATTATCATGCTGTTCTTAAATGAAAGTTTTTTTCTCGTAAAAAGGAACAAGTAATTTACATTTTTACTAGACCTCTAGTTCCAACTTCAAAATGAATTCTAGTTCCTCTAATAATAATATTGATATTGATACTGATTTTACTGAAGAGGAAGATGCAGTGGCAGAAGGTAGTAGGTGTGATTAGGTATTCTTAGAATTTGAAATAAATAAGATATTTGTTTTTTTCTCTTAAAATAGGCCTCCCAATTTTTTTAAAATTCTGGATTGGAAAAAAAAAATCCGGATTTTGAAGAAATCGGTTCAAATTTCCGGACTTTTTTTCTGAACATCAAAATTCCGGATTTCTCCTGAGAAATCCGGACATCTGGCAGCACTGGAACTCGCTGATACAACGCGTGCTGACCCATAGTCCCTGCTGACCTACCTACAGTTGCCACAGTTCCTTACTAGTTGCGATGAAGGCTTTTAAGCGGGTTGGTTCCCTACACCCAGAAACGATTAGGTCTCCACACATGCGGATAAAAATATTAGTTGTAGGTAATAAATACCTACAGAAAGGTTGAGATGGAGATTATGGCTGAATAAAGAAGGGAGTTTTATTATA
Organism: Ericerus pela; assembly: GCA_011428145.1. Taxonomy (NCBI): domain Eukaryota; kingdom Metazoa; phylum Arthropoda; class Insecta; order Hemiptera; family Coccidae; genus Ericerus; species Ericerus pela. Next base: position 809,416 of record WOFM01000339.1, read on the forward strand.
GTTTCCCCACAAACTGTATTTATTTAAAAAGAGAAATTTCTCTTGTTTGTTGATTTTCAAGGTTGTAACAAAAAATGCTCACCAAAATGAAGCGCAATAATTAAATGATTGTCAGAGATTCGCACTTAGAAGCAGATTAATTACAGTGCATCGAAGATTGTTTTTTAGTATATGTATATGGTTTGATATTGACTGTACGTATGTAGCACGTAAATGAACCACAATGTGGCGTGAGCTGCTATGGCGCTCACGCACTGACTCTGCTTTTCATTTCCGAGGTGGCGGGTTTAAATCCTATCGATGATACTTGAAATTAATTTTTTTTCTCAAATATTTTTTTAAATTACAGCGTAACATGAAGAGAATATCATGCTGGAGATGAGGGTAGGTGAGCCACCAAAGGCCGGGATTTATAATTAAAAACAACCCACGACTAAAGTGGCGGAAGTTCTGTGCATTCAGACGTCTATTTTCATTTCCCATAGGCATAGCCGAATATACCCGAATTACGTTTGATACACTGACATTAGTCTGCTTCCAAGCGGGCGTTGGCAAAGGGGCGATACAGGGTGGATAAGTAGAGTACAAACTGAGCGCATGCTCACTTATTTCTACACAATGCCTACGAGTAAAACTACTACGAGCATACATATTTTTATTCTTTTTCAGCCCTTATATACGAGTGTGACTATTGTGAACCAACTTTCTCATTGATTATCAAGTTGCAATTGAAACGTTGTAAGTTTGAGACAAGCCACGTCACTTTCTCGACCCAAGATGGCTTTGTGTTCGGCTTGATTCTATTGGTGTTCCGGTAATGGTCACCGGATCCCAACTATATTTCTCCCCCGCTTCAACATCAAGAAATATATGGTCAAGATGCTGGGCAAAATTGTCATTATAGTGAAAGTCCGTCCAATAAAATGTTTCATTTCTGGCACGCATTCATAATCGGTACCTATGTAAATGTGTTTTTTGTAGGATACATTTTTTCAACTACGACCGTATTTTCATCGAAGGTAGCATCACCGCTAAAATACCGAAGTTTTCTCAAATTGTTTCTTCTTATTTTTCCTCCCAAATATTGCGCTTGAGAGGGAAAATTGTAAAATATTATAGTAGTACCTGCGTATTGAATTCACTGATAAAGGGTTTAGTTGCCTATTGGACACAAATTCGTTTCGAACGGATCGGCTGAATCTATATGTATTAAAAAAATTTGTCTATTATACTAAAAAATTCGCTTTATGTACTCTAACTGCTGATAAAACTTTCAAAAAATCAGTCGAAATTGATAAATTTCTTTACCTAATACCGTCTGAAAATAAATATTTCTCGTAGTATTGTTTTTATATAATTATACCATAAAATATTAAGTATACGTGTATAAGTATTCTCGAGATACTATAGCCTATAGATACATATTCGTATAAAATTTCTATAAAAAATTGACTCAAAATTTTCATTTCTATTTTTTTTTTTGCTGAATGGACTTACACGGGGTTACGACTCACTTTGCCATTGTCCCAGTGTGAGTTTAATAAATTGGTTCTACTGTATAACTAGGTATCAGAGCTCAGTAAGATGCGAGCATTTGATTTCAAATTAAGTAGTGAACTTGGAGGCTCTCAAATTTTTCTGAAAATTATTTTGTAGGAGTAGAAAGTGATCATCGCTTCGCATTCGGTGCATATAGCTAAATGCCAATGCCAGAAAACTTCATTTTCTCAAAATAATATTATTAATTTTTAACTATTTAAATTACACGAATTCATGCTAAATCAAAGGACGAAGGTTCTCCTCTATATTTATAACTGCACCTGATTAGGACAGATAATACAAAAATTCGTGAGGTTTTGCAGCATTTTTAACATAGAAACTGTACAACTTACCCAGTGCTCTGAAAAATAGGAATGGACCGAAATTAAAATTTTTGAAACTTAAGATATCAAATTCCTAATTTTTCAATTTTAACAACAGAATAAAGAAGCGCACACTCAGTACTGCTTCAGTTTTGTTTTTTCTAAATTATTTATTCGATTTTAGTAACAAGACCATACAGTCCAGCATTTATGGGGGCAGTTCGCTGATATCAGTGGGAAATATGAATCTGATTTCTTGGTGGCCAATGGTTTTCCATAGTTTTAAGGCCGAGCACCAACCTCACCAATACACCAACCAAATCCCTCGTCACTTATTCCTACATAAAGCTAGACAAGCTGCACAATCTTGCACTTACTGCTGTAATGTTAACGATTAAAACATCTCTAAGAACCAACCGATACCCTCCCAAAGTTGGTAATACATTTCACCAAATTCACAAACGTGAAAGAGTGCCAGCGTTAACAATGTTACTACATTTTTTCCTTCCTTTCAGTCAAAAATTTCGGCATTAGCAATATTCTGTTTTATTTTTATTTTAATGAAATGACCCTTTCGGAAAATATTCTTACTCACATTCCTCTCATTTTCTCAAAATCACAACGCTTTTTGGTCGCGTTTTAATGACAGCAGCTTACACGCTTACGAATAAACCAAAACCCAAAATAAACCCAAAAAATTAGCTTACCGTAGAGGCGTAAGAATAAGTTTCGTCTTAAAAGTTTATAATATACGAAGAGAGCTAACTTTCACACGCGTTTTCTATCCCCCTTTCACCTCTTTTTTTTCCCTCTCTATCTGTCTCTCTCGCACTTACTCCCTTCCCCTCCTCATTAATTGTACTACTGAGCTCGACAGTCTATTATATGTCCCAGAAAAAGGAATCGGCGTGCCGTTAATAAGTTGAGGCAGCCATACCATAGCGAAAGCCGGCGTTCGTATTTAATTTACATTCAGCCGTAAAAGGAATCGTTTAAACTCTACAGGCGAAGTGAAGTCGATGACTGGACGAGTGTGCAGGGGGTTACAGGTGGTGATAGGCAGGGGAGGTTGTTATAAAAGCGGGATTCGTCGCCGAACAAATTAAAAAGGATATATTGGCGAAGACAAAGGATCAGGGCTGAAACGGCGGTGGAAGAAGGTGAGGAACGAACGCATTTTCCGAGGTATGTTCGTTATGTTATGCCAACATACAGTATACAAGGTTCTCCGTTAATACCAACGAATATATTCTTCCATTAGTCATTTCAAGACATTAGGTTCTCGGTTCGCATATGTAGGCAGTCTACTTTGCATAAACAGCTAATGTGCGTTTTGAGTGTGCGTTGTTGATAGGCACTATCACAATTCGACGCGTAAAAATTATACGAAGATGAGGATGAAAGAGAAAATCCAATCCGTTAAAAAGCAAAAGAACGTCCAGACCAATTTCAAAAGTTTTTAATTCGCGGAAATGTTCGTACGGTCTTTTCGTTTAGCATTTGTCGAATAGAAAATAATGAATACGACGGTCCCTACCTAACGTGCTTTTCCGCACACATCCGTACACTGACTCCCACTCTCACTTATTCCACCTGAATAACTTAAATTATCTTAAACTAGGTAGGTGCACCTAGTTTTATCACCGAATCTTCTGAACTAAAATATCAGAAAAATGAGACCTAGCTGAAATTCCCGGCTTATGGCTCTCATGTCCGAGAAATCATAATTTAGAAAAAAAGCGCGAGTTTGGCTACAATTATTTATGTATGGGCTGCACTGGCTATACTCATGAAGGATTAATGCGTAAACATAATAATAGTGTGGTTGTGCGCACGTGCAACGCGAAACACACACAAACAAGAATTATGATTGCAAGAGTTACAGTTACGTGAATGTGACGATTGTAATTCTCAAATAGTCCCTACCATTGACCAAGTGCTAAGATGTTCGCACATCAAAAAGCAGGTAATTATTGGATGAAAACTTGCTAATACGAATTTCATTTACCTAGTTTACAACTAACCAGGTAGGATAAGAGGTTGATAGTTGAGACAACATGATAAAATATTGTACAATATAAAATTGATAATTTATTATGTAATGATACTAACATAAATTAACCTATTTCTGCAGAAAAATACACATCTTTTCTTTTAGGTACCTACAACATTTGGTTCCATCAAACTTACTGTCATCTTTAGAAAGCCACAACAACTGCAGTGGCTTTGACTTCCAAAAATCCGATAGGAAAGCATGCACAAATGTTGCACTCACAATTGTCACATTTGTGATACATCGTAACATTTCATTTTTTACAATATTTATCAAAATGGGGCTCAAGACAGTTTTTTTTTCCATTGAAACATTGCACTCATTAGGCTATTGAAAAATTTGCGCTACAATTTGCAAAAATGCTTACTTATTGAAATATGTATGAAACCCAATTGAATTAGTGTGACATGAAAATTTTGAGATATTTTTTCAATAATGTTTCAATAACGATTCAGAAGAATTTTGACTCATTCCAAACAGCCCCAAACTGAAATAACAATTAATAATGAACTTGAAACTCCCAAATTATGTTCGTATCTGCCAAAGTATACAGCTACTCCAAAGTTTTAATTAAAACCCACCCCACTAAAAGAGGAGCAGCTTTTGAAGGTCCTTTATTACATAATGAGTACTTCGCTACCTCTCTTACTAATTCCACTGAAATATTTCTGAAATTTATGCAAGACGTTGAAGAAATATTGAAAATTTACGTTACAATGAGGCAGGAAAGTCGGAACAAAATACCTGCCTTAAAATATTTTCAAAATATTTGTCTGCTTAACATTGTAACTTTTTTGGTAACACTGCAGTAATGTTACAATGGGAGTTTTCATTAATGTGAGTTGTGACTAGAGTTTCAGCCATGTTTCAGTGGTAGAAATGCTGATTTTCCAGCTATCTTCATTCTGATTGGTCAAACTTTCGAAACATTGAAACAGTTTTTGTATACAATTTGCAAGATTTGTTGTATTCAATTACAATTTATTGTAACATGTCTTCGCAATTGGAAATAGATGACCTGATTAGTTAATATTTGTCGAATAATCACTGTATACCAGTGTTCTTCAATCTTTTTGCACCCACCAACCAAATACATTTTTGAAGAGGGCGGACAGGCTATGAAACAATAAAGGTACAAAAACTTTTTTGCATCAATAGAAAACAATTTCGCCAGCAGAATGACCAAAATTTTTTTTTGGTATCCCTTATGTTTAAGAAGATACATTTTTTTGGAGCCTTGTAAGAGGAGAGTTTGACACTCAAAACCTCCTTGCCCTGGATATGAGCATAATCAATCAGCATTAAAGAAAATTAAAGTTTGAAAATCGTTTTTAATTTAAAATCAAAATTTTCTAAATAATATGATTGTAAAAACAATTTATTACTATACCTACACAATTATTATAAAAAGTGAAAATTTAATATTTTCCTATTTATGAATTTTTCCACGGGCCATGGGTTGAAAACCAATACTTTATACCTTACCTAACACTATTCATTTAAAATACTACTGAATAGTTATAGTAAGGATGCCAACCAAGGGATTTGAACAGGAAACGTAAGTTTATTGGGACTAAATGTGGTGAACTCTATCTCCAGGCTAGGCCGCTATTGATATTAGAATATTAAACGTGTACATAGAGCCTCAAAAGAAGGTCATATGCCACAGTAATTCCTCCATAGTGCTGCAATACTTACACGGCACGATATCAGAAGTTAAAGGCTTCAGCACAGGGGCACAACATTGAAGCCATGTGGTGTAGGCAATACTGAGGTGGTAAAAAGTATCGCATGTGACACTTTCTAAGGCAAATCAACACGACATTTTTCAGGAAGTCTAATTTGTCAAAAAATTAGGCTGCCTCGGTATTGGTATTTAAGCAAATATTTCAAACACATTTTAGTTGGGTATCATCACTGTACCATCTGGCCGATCCGCATCACAATTGGTAGCATGTTAAAATATATTGAAGTGAAAACTTGTTTCAAATTTCATAGCTATTGGTCTGTGGAATACCTTGTCGTGAGAGATATTCACACTAGAAGGTTTTCAACAGTATTTGCGTGTTCTGCCACTTCATACATTTAAGTATTTTGGGAGAGCCAAATCCTCGGCAAACACTGGTGATTTTTGAGCCCATTCTGAGAGTTTATATACAGAATTTGGTACACGCACACAGACACCCACACATACGTACATGTACGTAATTATGTTATGCGTTACGTCGTTTCTTGCCTGCATCGAGGTGATAAGAAACAACGCAGCACGTTTGGTACTGGGCCATGACATCACCAAGATTGTTATCAGGTAATTGATCTCGACCCGTGCAATGTATCTTACCTGTACGTACGTACAGGTACGAACATACAAACGCACCAGTGTATATTTGTTTAACGTCATAAAGACGATTATTGCCAGCCTATGGGCGGCAACTGTTGTCGAGGGGTGCGAGCACCTATTACCTCATATGAGTAATGTCCCCACATGGTCCAAAATTAAACATTTTATAGCCAAAATAAAAATGAAAATATCAGCCAGTCTATACCAAAAATCATTAGGTTTGGTTATTGGTTTAGTCTGATAATTTATATCAAATTTCATGGCTATCTGACAAAAATTGGGACCAACAGCATGGTAATAATAAAATAAAATAAAAATAATTAAGTATAAATACTGAGGCATCCCAGATCAACTGCCATATTTTACAAGGTGTCTGAAATCAATTTGCTCATAATGTCAATCTTTAATGTATGGTGGTGTTTAAATGCTAATGACGTCACAATGTCCCAAAACTAGGGCATCATGCTGCCAAAATACTGAATTGAGGGGTGTTGATAGTGTAACTTCAAGACATTTTATTTTTTTGACTTTGTCGATATCCTATGGCTAAATTCTTCTTGACTTGAATTAAACTTCTTCAGACATGGTGGAACACAGCTCACATTGTCTTCATATCTCAGCAAATTAATATGACAAATCAGCAATAAGCTGGGGGTGTCGACAGAAGAGCTTAACAAAGTTTTTGATCCATAAGAGGATCGGAACTTACAAAAACAAACAGCAGAATTATTTTGTCAAAGACTATAATTAAGAAAGAATTACAGTGTCGACAAAGCGGATAAAGCAGTGTACAGCGAAAAAATAAAAATATAAAAAAAAGCTATTGCAGACAAGAAGTAGGAGAAACCATCAGAAAATACCTTTGTCTTCACCTAATTGTTTGTCTTCATAAGTGATGGTTGTGGTGTAAAAGACTCCTATTATGAAACTTTAGGCTTCGGAGGTTTTGGTGTATGAGAGTGATGTGAGAAAATAAACAAACATAGATGAAATCAAATCCATTATGCGCGAAAGAAGGCTCTACACAGCCTTTAACTGACAGAGCAATGCAATTATCTCGAACAAAGCTTATCTTAAATTCTGTCTTCAACACACCAAATTTCCCTCCTAACAGATGCCAGGAACTTCATCTGATTGTATTGTCGACTGAAACTTCACCTCGTAGATGTTTTTAAAAGATTGCCTTGAAATGCAATATGGCAATATGGAAACTGACAATACTAGAAATGACTTGTGTGTTGTCACTACTGATCCTTCATGACGAAAGAACATTCCTAATCTGTCTTTTGTCTTCAGTTGAGCCTATCCTGAATATGAACTACCATCCTAGTTTGTCTTCAAGGTAGATCAGGCTGAAGTGAATCTTCATACTTAGATGGTACACTTATAAATTGCCTATATGAGGACTTTAACATACAACTTGAGACTTGGACCTGCTACTATCTGCTACACAAGAAGGACTATATGCAAAGACAAACCTAGTACCAGGTATTGCCAGAACAAGAGTGAGTAAAAATTAGAATTCGTCTTTACAAGTTAGTTCTTCTTGTCGGCAAGATTTCCCCACTTAGTTGTCTTTAATGACTGTTAAACACGCGATGCTGATAAAATATAAGCGTGGAAATTAATACAAATGATCATTACAAAAGAACAGCAAATATACTTGTCAACATATAATAGCTAAAGCATAAGCATGTGCCTGATAAAGTAAAAATAAAATAAAATAAATTTGACTGCAAACCGTAAGCAAAAGCGTGGAGAGGAATTGATAAGGCAGATGAAGTTGGCTGCATGCATATCATTCGGTGGGTTTTTATTTTCCATTGAATTTAAGTTCGTCTTCATTCATCTCTTTCGATGGGTTTTTATTTTCTATTGAATTTGTATTCGTCTGCATTCACATCATGGCGTCAGTTTGTCGGATCAAACCAAATTATTTGTCAAAAATTGTCTAAATATGAATGAATCGATACTGAAATAAAATGTATTAGAATCGTCTGAAAAAGATTCGAATTCTATTACTGTCATCATGTCTTCATCTGAATATGAATTCGAATTCGGATACTGTGATGTCCAAATTCGAATATCATTTGTGAAAAGATGTCTTCAAATTGTGACGTCATTTCATTTTTAAAATAATTTTTATTTTAGGTCGGAAAATTCTCGGACTTCTCAATACCTATATGAATTACAGCAAATAGTGACAAAATTTTCTTGAGGTCATAAAACAAAAAATGTACCCATGCTAATATTAGATCTAAGTTAATGATTAGATTTTTATAGACACCCACTTAAAAATTATTCCCTACCAAATGTGGAATATCGCATTCTGAATTCCCTAAATGGCGTTAGTGTTAGTGCGCCACCTTCCATTTACATGCATGAATTTTATTTTATCGCCTCAGTATTGCACCGATATGCTGAAACCTTAAAGCTAGACTGCAGTTAGTGGTGACCCCAAACATTCCATACAGCCTTTCAACCATTTTGGGTCAATGCTACTCTTGGGATGAAAATGTAAGTATCTGATTGAGCGTGTTCATTTCATGGTTGATTGCCAAGCCGATGCCCCACAAGGTTGCCAAAACTAAGTACCGGTTTTTCCATCCTCAGTTAATAAAAGAGGGTTTCAACACTAGCTGGCTGTTAAATTTCTCAGCTGTTTATAGAAAAACCGGCCCTATAAGTGTGTACGCGACTACAACAACGGTAGACTGTGCAACGTGTATACTGAGGGTCACACCCCACCGTATCAATCTTAATAAAAATTATTACTTAATCCAGCCACATCATAAACAGTATTCACAATGATAAGTCTGAGTGGTAAATTATTTTAAATACCAATACAACTTAGGATTTATCATAATGATAATTCGTATTTGTCATTATTCATGATGGCCGAGAACCTACGTAAGTGGTAGGTACTTATGTAGGTACATTTCCTATTAATAACTATTTGGTCCGGAAGATACGAAATACATTTGCGATCGGTAGGTAAGCTTATTTAAAGTGATTTCTCACTTTAGCCTGAGATGTTCAGTTTTTGTCATTTCTGTCTTCGCCTCCAATTTAGGCATTCTGGAGAGATATTTTTGAATGAATTTTTTTTTTTTTAAACTTCAAGAACGAATATTTTCAATTAGGTACATTCCGTTCTACTACGATACCGATGAAGAAAAGACGACGACAACGTTCAACGAAAGGCATATTTTGTCAATACGTGAGCTATACCTCCGCCTACTGTAGACAACCCTTTTTTGCAGTCTTACGTAGCATATACCTACGTCTGGAGATAGGGGAGATAGGCGGTAAAAGCAGTAAAGAAATTATCAACGAGCACAGTTACGAAAGTTTCCATGCCAAAGAGCTTACCTTATCAGGCGGATGCCGTCGTCGTATACGATTCGTACATATTTGCAAGAGTGAGACAAAAACTCCGCGAGAAAGATGGGTAGTACACCGAACCGCATGTATACTGTGCATAGAAGGAAGAGGGATTTACAACGGAAAGGACAGATAGACAGGCAGGCAGTAAAAGACGTTTGAATTCGACGCAAGGTGCCAAATGTTCGAAATGAAAAATTGGCTCTAAATCGAGGCGAAGATTATTTATTGACTGAATTCGTTCGAGTGTACACCCACTTTTCGTCCATTCAACCTCATCAAAATCCACAAACGATTGTTAGGGGCACTAAATTTTGTCGAATGTGTGGTGAGCCAGAAAGAACCCGAAACAAGAAGAGGATAAATTCGTTTTCAAATACATAGTGGGATGATGAAATGAGAAAAATTCTTCGCTCACCCGATGATACGCACTAAGGCGAAATCGGTATTGTTTTCCTTTTTTAATTTATTGAAGAACCGATTGTTTTTGGAGAGTTTCATGTAAAAAGTACAACAATTAAAATGGTAATGCTTGCTGCTGCTACTACAAACAGAATTTTTTGTAGACGTTCGCACAAAACCCACTTAAAAAATTGTGAAGTTTTGAATTCATAAATATCGAGTCGATTGGAAAAAATTGATTTCAACACTAATTCACCGAATGGACCGGTGATTTTTAGATGAGATGCTTCCAAAGAGTATACCGGGTGGAACATTAATCCTTTTTCACAGGTAGTATTTTGAAATTGAACTAACAATGGAGTAACGTAAATTGGGAGAATAAGAAGCGTTAAAAATTTAGTTGAGAAGTGAGCCGAAAAATGTCTTAGTTGGACTTTCAGTTATGACTGACTCTCTGAGAGTTGAAATTTATTACTGAGACAGACAAAGTCACTATTACTCGTGGTAGGAAATTACTTTTTGTAAAATGGACAAGTTGACATCTTGGAATGACGGCTGCAAGTTGCTGACTAGAACTCGCGTAAAAACTTGCCTTGTATGAGCAGTTTTTGATTCAAGATTTTCATCAGCTGTGAAACCAAAAAACAATTAATTTTTCTTTAGATAGACGAGCCAGTTCCTCGCATTTAATTTCCAAGAAGGTATGGGTACTTTCATCAATTATTCAATCTCTCGTTCTCTGCAACCTTTTCATTTTCAATATTTAGCGAAAGTAAAACTTTATGGGCTAAAATTTAATATCTTATTATCCTTCAGTCATTAGTCTTTACATATGTTTTCCAGAGGCATTTTCAGGTTACACCTCCTCCACTATAAATGGAAAACCTGAAGCTCGAGTTGACTTCGTCTGCAGAATAATTTCTCACAGTTCATTTATTGTGTTCGCAGAGAGGTAGAATAGTAAAAACAAGAAGATCGAAATCATTTCAACTTTTTGCGAGCTCATCATTTTATTTATTATGAAATAATTTTAGATCAGTTTAAAGTAACCAAATAGATCAACAAATTATTAATTAACACGATGGATCTTTTTTTACAGATATATAATTTTTTGAACTATTTTTATCTTCTTTTGTGAACCGATGAGACAGTTTTTGAAAACCATTTATTACATCTTTCGTAACAGAGATGGGCAAAACGTAATTAAAATTGTACTAATCATAGTTTTGATGTTGCTGCATAGTTAAGTCTTGGTCTCAGTCTAAGCTTTATTTACAGAATATTTATTACCATTAACGACGAAGTTGAAACAACTTGCTAATATTATGTCCTTCGAAAATATACCAGAATCCTAACTTTCCATAAATAAGGATAAATTGAACACAGAATACTCACTAAAAATTATTCAAGTTTTACAATTTTTTCATATTTTTTCTCAAGTTTTGCGTTTGGTGTCGGTCTTGCATAATCATGTTTTGATTTTGGCTTTGGTTTTGCACAGTCAAATCTTAGTTTTAGTCTGGCAGAGCAGGCCGGACCGAGATCAATAAATTTTTCTCATAATTTCACAAGGTGCCAGCAGATTGTAAATTTTTTTTTTCTACGCCATCTTGGAACTGGGCAATATGCATCAGGCAAGTTGTAGCTAAAAATAACTAGTGTCATGTGAAGTTAGTTTTAAGTAAATTTTGCACTCGGTTATTCATTTAAAAATGAGAAAAATTAGTATTCCACCTAACAAGTTAAAAATTTTCAGAATGAAGAATTTCCAACTACGACCTATTTTACGGAATTTTGGCCTTGAATTTCATATCCCTATACGTGAAAATTCGATACAATTTTTCCTCGCTTCCCCGCACTAAGTAATACAGTTTTCTTATCGGAATCGATTTTATTTTTGGAAAATCGAGAACTACTTTCTGTCACCCTTCCTCGAGCTTTTCCTGCGTAAAGCTCCCTCGTTGTCTCCGCACCAGTTTTCAAGCCTCGATGAATCCATGAATTCACAAAATGTTGCGCAGATTTACGAGCAGTACTCAAATCGAAATCACGTCTTTCGCCAGTGGAAGCGTATATTGTATAGCAAATATCTGCTCTCGTCCAGATAAACGAAGTGGGTATTAAATTCAAATATACTAAGACAAAAAAAAAAAAAAAAAAAAATCGAAAAAAAAGGAACCGAAGACACTCGTAGATAAGGGGAGGTAGTATACGAGAAGCGAATGTTGATGCGAAAAAGATGGTATTTATTGCTGCTGTGCTCTCGCTCGCCCCTTCTCAATTTCATCTTATTCTATCTCTCATATAGGTATATTGGGCTCGCATAAAAATATTGTAACTTATACACGTAAATATCGGTTTCTTCGCTAGCTGTCGTTTTTCTACTCTCTTATCTAAAGCGAAAATGTGTGCCAGCAAGAATTTCTTTTACTAAACCAACCGCCCGAATTTAGTCGAAACTACATCTGCAGCGGGGAAAACGAAGAAAAATCTTACCACCACCACCTTTTTTTCTCCATTTTTTCGTCTTTTTTTTCTCGCTGCCAGCAGGTTTTTATTTTCTCTTTATTATATCCATACTTTGTAATGACTTTATAACGTTTTCCAAGTGGAGCGACGATGTACCGCCATAGCACCGAATACCAGATCATCATTCTTTTTAATGGCATACCATTAAGTTTAGGCGATTTAATTTCAAACGTATTTATTACCGAACTCTTCGGCCTTCTGCCGCCCACCACCAAAGAAACCCGCAGTAGATGAGGAAAGAAAGCGAGAAAAAATAACAAGTAAAAGGAAAAACGTTATAAATTTTTACGCCTTCTTTAACTCGAAACGAAAAATCGAATTTCGCAACGCACGTTTTTTGGTTGTTTTCTTTTGGATACGATGGGGGAGTGTGGTGATTGTGGAGGGAGCCTTTCATTTGGGTGGAAAATCTCGAAACTGAAATATAGCGTATACATCAGTGCCTTTGGGAAAGAAACACCTTTAAATACGTGTCAGACCTTTGATACCATCAAGCATTATAGTTGGCTGTGCAGCACAAAGTGATATCCATGAACGTAAATGTTAGGGAGCAGTAGAAGTGTTACATGTTTTTCTCCCCAACAGATTTCAAGCCAATAACTAGAAAAAAGTAGAAATTAACCGGAATTATTCATGATTTAGTCAGCTAAAACGTTAAGTATACATTTTTTTGCATAGGCACCTATTGTATATGTTAAACAATCAACCCACCCACCTCGGTGGTTTTATATAGGTACTGTAACGTATATTTTCGTCTATTTTTAGAAATGACGAACATATTCCTCCACACATTTTTGAACACCAAAAACGTAGATTTTTATCAACAATAAACATCCTATAACTCTTTATAAACAACCACTAAATTACCCGTATTCAATTTTACAAATATAGATATACCTTCAGTATATTCGTGACCTACTTGTGCCTGTCCCTCGAGTACTTGACGAGTCAGCACAACCCTATAATAACAACACCCTACCTCACTTTACCTATCCGACATGTACGTTTTCATACCCTGAACGAGTATATAATCCCTCGACTCATTGGAATAAGACACAGTTCCTCGACAGCTACTTCTAAGTACTTGGAACCTCTCTAGTAGAAGTCTCTAGTGAACAGATAGTCTTGCTTGTTGAATTGTGATTGTATATGTAATAATATTAACATATGTGTATGTACTGGGATGTACAAATTATTATTTTATTAAATGTGTAAACTCACTCGTGTGTTATATAATATTATTGAGTCTCTAACAAATGTTAAGGTCCACTATAGTTTGTGGATGATAAACTTGAATTTATTTTAGAAGTATTACTGCTTTTAAAGTACGTGATATTTCGTGTATGGTGTAACACTGAAAGTGGTTCTAACTAGGTACATTACCACCTCTTTTGTCCGTTACATTATTGGCGCCCAAGTGGTCTGCTATTGCAAATCAAACTCTTGCTTTAGTACCTATTCTACGGAATTTCTGATCCAAGCTGCCGTTTCAATTCCTTTGGTTCGAAGTACTTTGCTTTAACCTTGAAAACTCTAGTTAAGTACTCAATGAGAAATGCGTAAGGTGCGCTCTTGAGGAAAGGAAGTAAAGGTTATTAGCGAGTGGAAAAAGACCAGTAGTGAAAAGAAACCGAACTTCAAAACCAACCAAGGATATTTATTATACAAAAATAAAAAACGGTTGTATCTACAAGAAAATCAAGGTGAAGAAGACCTCGGCAATGAAAACAGCAACGGATTCATCAAGCTCCTGTTCAAACAAAAGAAAAAACAAAGTAACAATTAATATTAATTATAACTCGCGTTCCTCCCGTAAAATTAAGTTTTGTTAAATAATTATAAGTCGCGAAAAATTTATTTTTATGAATGAAACTTGGGAAAATTTATCCAAACCCAATACTACGAAAACAAATTTAACCTGGCTTATCGAAAATAAAAATTTTGAACTAATTAACGTGTGTCAAAATTTAAATATCGAAGTTGACAAAAAATATTTTTCTCGTATAAAAACCCAAGAGGATACCCTATTAAAAATCAAATCTAGTAAAGAAATCCAAAAATTATTAACTCCTGAAAATATTAAAATAATTTTGCAAACAACACGAAAACCCCGTGAACAAATCCCCGAATTAGAAAATCCAATAATAAGAAAATACTTTAACCCTCCCACTACTTCAACTCCACTTTTGGAAAATTTGGATAACCCCACACCATTCCCAAGAGTTAGGTCAGCAATTAACCTTGCCAATATTACTGAGTGCTTAGAAAAATCGGACGAAGATTTCTTCAACCCAGAACTTGAAACTAGAATCTTAGAAAATTTCGACACTCCTTTAGAAAATAAAATGTCAGGAAAGGCTGAGGTAAACATCAGACCTTCCCTATATGGGCACACCCCAACTGAAGATATCGTGTCATTTTTAATTGGATTTGAAAATGAGGAGGAATCATTCAATTGGGATGCCAACATGAAATTCAAAAAAATAAGAATTGCATTTTCTGGCCTTGCTAAACAAATTTTTGAAGATAGAATTCAAGCAAACCCCAAATGTAACAATTGGCAAAATACAAAACAAAAAATCCTGGAAGTCTTTACTAGAACCAAACCCCAACTACGTGAAATACTGTACGAAAGAAACTATAATGGTGAAGCAGATTTCCCTGCGTACATCATGTTCGTAAAAAGAATTTTAAAACAAATTGAACCAGATATCTCTGAAGAAAAAATAATCGAAAAAATAATGCCTAATCTTCCAGAAAAAGAAAGTATTTTTAATAAAAAAAGAACCAAAAACAATTCAAGAACTCGATAAGGCCTTCTCTAAATACTTAGAGTTTAAAGACAAAGTATTTGGACATTTAGACCCCCTCCTATGGAAAAAAATCGAACAACTCGAAAAAACTATTGAAGAACTAAAAGCTGGAAAAACGGAAAAGAAAACTGAAAAAAATGTACTCAGTATCATCCGATCTAGTCTGGAAAGCTGAGATCGAAAAAATGAGCGCTGCAATAGCGAACATTTTGAAATCTCGGAATCCAGAAAAAATAAAAATCCCCAAAATAAAAATAATAATAATGAACAAAATAATTATAATCAAAATCAAAATCAAAACCAAAATCAAAATAGGAATAACAATAATACTAATAATAATAATAATAATAATAATAACAATGGCAATTGGAACTAGAATCAAAACTGGAACCAAAACAACCAAAATCAAAACTGGAATAATAATCAAAATTATAAAGGTACAAATTTTAACCCAAACTTTCGTAAAAACAACTTTCCCAGAAATAATAATGGATACTACTCCAACAGAGCTCCGAATTGGAACCAGTTCGGCCTCCCAAATTGGAACTCAAACTGGAATAACGCTCCAGCATGGTCTGGTATCTCATTCAATACTCCCCAAAATCCCCCTTATGTGGCTGCTAATACTCAAATGATTGCCCCTCTGGCACCACTAATGACAGCCCTACAACAACAAAATTATCTCCAAACATCAAACCTCCAGGCCTGCCAAAATAATTGCTCATAAAACTAAGTGTCCCCCTTACAGGTGATCTGTCAGCTGTAAGGGATGTCTTGAACAAAGAATTGAAACAGGTTAACAATGTTAGTGAGGAGAAATTTCAAAATAAAGGGTACTGCAGAACCAAATGTAAATTTCACCTCCCTTTTGCCATTTGTGGTAAACAGATACTTAGCCTAGTCAATCCAGGTTTGGAACAGACACTTATTGATGAAAAAGTTTTAAAGAAAGTCAATTTTACGGAACCAATTCTACCAACTAAAATAAGATTTCGTGGTGCTGATAGTCAACCTCTTGAGGTCATAGGAGTA
Source organism: Ericerus pela (assembly GCA_011428145.1). Taxonomy (NCBI): domain Eukaryota; kingdom Metazoa; phylum Arthropoda; class Insecta; order Hemiptera; family Coccidae; genus Ericerus; species Ericerus pela. The sequence goes on from WOFM01000339.1 coordinate 825,832, forward strand.
ACCAATGTGATTTTTTCCATTGATCATTGCATTTACCCACATCCCACCTTCGTTGTCTGAAATTTAGTAGAACCGGTCATATTGGGTTACGACTTTTTGTCAACCCATAAAGCCAAAATGGACTTCTCTAAAAACAAATTCACTTTACCGTGTGGTGATGAAGAGCAATGTTTTGACATGCCTGAATGTCACAATTACCCTATCGAAAAGGAAAATAAGTTTGGTTTTGTTAAGCCCTTTAATGAGGCAAATTCAGTGCTAATCTTAGCAACTTTGCCTGAGTACCTGGAGTTTCTGTGTGAAACATCCATGGAAGAAAAAAACAATTTCTTTGTAATCGTATCAGAAGACACAATAGCGGCTGTTAACCACAATAACAGACCTCACGTGATCTACAAAGGCGAATACTTAGGAAAATTTGAATTAAGTAGCACAGTAGAAATTAATTCCTGCCAAATAGAAAAAATTACTGAAACGACTATTTTTAAGGATAATCGAGGAAACCCTATCCTGATTAACCCAAAGCTTTCGCTTGAACAAAAAATAAAAATGTATGAAACAATTAATGAATTTAATAATATTTTTACGGGAAAAACAGACGAAGTTTCTGTCTGTAAAGTACCCAAACAAGTCGTCCGAGTAGATGATGAAACTCCACTGCGGTGTAGAAATTTTAAATTCTCACACGCAGAACATGAGGCCCTACATAAACTGGTTGATGACCTAGTAAAAGAAGGTGTCCTAAAAAAGCAAAAATCAAAATTTGAATCTCCTATATTTGTAAAAAAGAAACCAGATGGAGTCTACAGAGTATTAGTAGACTACCGAAGAATGAATCAAAGAATTATAATGGATAATAATCGTGTTCCTACGATTGACGTTATTTGGCCTTATTTATGAAATAAAAAATGGTTTACTACAATTGATTTAAACAGTGGATATTTACAGATCCCTCTCACGGAAGAATCCAAACAATAAACTGGAATAAATGTGGATGGAATTGGATACGTATTCAATTCTACCCCAATAGGCCTAAGCATTTCTCCATCCATTTTCCAAACCATCATGGATGACATATTCCATGATATATTTTGGAAAAAAATGGTATGTTACCTGGACGATAAATGCATTTTTGGAGAAACTTTCGAAGAATGTCTCAAAAATACAAGAGAAGTGCTAAAAAGATTAAATGAAGTAAATTTAAAGATAAAAACAAAAAAATGTCAATTCGCAATGAACGAAATTGAAATCTTAGGACATACTGTCCGATATAATGAATTACGCCTATTAAACAAAAACATTGAGGCTATTAAAAATTTAAACTCCCCGAACAAGTTAAAACAATGACGATCATTTTTAGGATCGATAAATTACCACAGAAAACTAATCCCCAACCTAGCTAAAATTACTGCCCTTCTTACTGACTTATTAAGAGGAACAGATAGCAAATCAAATGCCAAAATTAAATTAAATCAAGAACATCTTGAAATTTTTGAAAAACTAAAAGAAATAATGATTTCTAAACCTGTATTGGCAATTTATGATCCAAAATTGGCAACTTGTGTAGAAGTTGATGCTTCAAAAATCGCATTAAGTGCAGTGCTGCTGCAAACTAATCCCGTTACGAAGCATAAACATCCAGTTGGATACTTCTCAGAAAGAGTCCAACCTGCCCAGTCAAAATTATGTTCTTTCGACTTAGAAATGTTAGCAATTACAAATGCATTAGCCCATTTCCATGGATACTTACTGGCATTACGCTTTGTAGTTTACATGGATCATAAGCCACTGATTTATCATCAGAAATTCAATACCCCAAGCCCAAGACTAATTAGATTAATTTCAAAATTAAATGAATATAGTTTTCAAATTAAACATATCGCCGGAAAAAACAATTGTATGGCTGATATGTTGTCTCGTCCTCATGATGAACCGGACAAAATTACATTTGAAAAAGGTGAATTTTTAGTAGATAAAAAATATACTCTCCAAGATGAAGAGAAAAATGTGAATACTCTATGTAGAATTCACAACGACAACCTTGCCCCATTAAACCCTGTATTTTACCAAAATCAAAATACGTGGTACTACCCAAGTACTACGTCTCAAAATTACTATTACCCTCCTTCCCCTGCATCAACCTTCCCATATTATCCCGTGGTACAAACCACAACCCCACAGAATGAATCTAATCATTCCCAAAATTGTCCCAACCAAACTACAAATGTAGTCACCAGATCTGCTTGTAAAAAAGAGTCAAATCTCGACAACCAGATCGAAATAACCCTTTCTGAAACTCCCGACTCCTCGCAAATTTCAAATCCCAATATAACATCACTTCCCCAAACAGAAGACCAAACTTCTGAACCCCTCCAAAAAATCGAATTACCTGAAAATTTAAAAACAATGCAGGAAAATGACCCGCATTGGAAAAATGTTATTTCATTATTAAATTATAACGAAATTAAAAAAGATAAAAATAAAATACGAAAATTAAATCGTACAATACAATTATACTTTCTCGACGAAAATAATGTTTTAAAAAAATTACCTAACCCAACTTCATCGTATGATGAAGCGGTTACTGTAATTCCTGAAAAATTAATTCAGGTAATTCTAAAAAACTACATGATGATCCGTTGTATGGAGGTCATTTTGGAATTAAAAAAACTAAAAATAAAATAAAAAACCAGTTTTTTATTCAAAAACATGGTACAAAAAATAACAGAATATTTATTGTCATGTCATGAGTGTCAAATGGCACAAAATTCCCCGAAAGAGGCTGACTACCTCAAATATATAGAAATCGAAAACCCTAAACCATTCTCGCATTTAGAGATTGATTTCATAGGGAGATTTAATACTGAGTATGAACACTCATATGTGCTTGTTGGTGTTGACAAAAGTACAAACTTTTGTACCATACGCCCAACAAAAAATTGAAATGCTCAATGCGTAATTGAGTATTTGAAATTTATGTGTTACACGTATGGCAAATCCAGAAAAATTTCTTGCAATAACGAAGGTCATTTTGCCAATGAATCCGTTTGTAAATTCTGCGAAGAGAATAATATTAAAATTATTTACTCCTCTTTTTATTCCCCCCAATTGCAAGGACTCATTGAAAAAATCAACGGTGTCATTAAAAAATCACTGTCAAAATACGACCATTCAAACAAAAAAGAATGGATCGAAACCATTAATAAAATTATTTTTGCATATAATATAAGTCCGATTGAACAATTAAATAATAAATCCCCATTTTACCTACTTCATGGATTTAATCCTGAAGTACATTTACCAGAAATACCTGAAAACTCTGGAAATAAAATAACTACTGAAGAAGAAATTGAAACGCTTCTTTAAACGAGAGAAAAAACGCCAAGCTTAGCAAAGAAAGCATCGCAAAAAAATGCAAAACATTATAACGCACATCACAAGATCATTGACTTCAAGCCCAACGATCTTGTTTTGCTGCGTCAATCAAAAAACGTCGCAAAAAATAAAAATAAATACACCGGACCACATAAAATTGTTAGAAAGGTCACGGATCTAAATTATATAATCCGTATTAAAACAGACGATAAAACGGCATACGACGAAACGGTGCACGTGCGACGATTAATTCCGTATAAATCTCATAACATCAACGAAACGAATACCAAAATAAAGTCGGAAGAAAACGACGAAAATCTCGAAAACCCCATCCCAACCCAAATTGTATCTAAACCAAGGGGTTGCCCTCGGAAAAAACTAAAGTAGCTGTGTGTAAAGTATATTACCTGCATCTACATAGTTCTTTCACTCACAACTTTTACCCTCTTCGCTCCCCCTTTTGTTTTTCTTTCCTTTTTTCCCCTATTCCTTCCAGCCTAGTCTAGTCATAAAAATTTAAATAAATCCAAAATATTAGAAAAATTAAGCTGTATAAATATATATTTGAAAAAAAAACTCACCTATAGCCCACGTCTCGGAATATCCCTCTAGAAACTCCTCTAGCCATTCTCCACTGGCTGAACTGCTGGTTTTGGTCGACATCGGGAGCGCATTCCCCTGATCTCGAGCTCCATTTGAAGACCCACTCTCTTCGGTGGACACACTCTCTTCTATTGAAGGAGTATTCCACAAGAAAGAGTAAACAGTTGGCTTGGACAGCAGCCATCCATCACGATAGGACATCGCTTGATTATATTCAGTTGCATCGTAGTGATGTTGAAAATGGAAACCAGCAGTGGAGATCGAAAGGTGTAAACGCGGTTTATAATGTTGATTGACGAATCGGACAAAGCGAACCCCAGCTGTCCCAAGTAAAAGATCGTTGAGATAAAGTTGATCAAGATGGACATATTCTACGGTAACCTTCTCGTTGGTCTGTTGGGATACACACAATAGACCAACCAAATTCCTGGAAAGTATGCCCAGCCCGACCAATCCCCGAGTGTCTAGGTTCCCTCGGAAAACTAGCTTGAGCCCCGGATGGCCAACAATCATTGAATGAGGATAAAACATGCGAAGCTCAAACAGTAGCTTCTTGGCATATTCCTCAGATTCAGGACAACAGGTAAACCGGATAGAATGGCTCCAGTAACCCAAATCGTCTTCAATAACCTCACCAGGGATCCGCGATGGCTTGAAGTTATTCAAAAAAGCACCACGATCAGATACTGTAGACACGCGATAAAACAGCGAGAAAAGACGATGGAGCAAAAAATACAAACGGGGCTCGCACATACAAATCTGAAATTGTCGAATCTTGGTGAGAACCTGATCTCCGAGAAACCAGGTCTCATTAGCCTCAACAACTCCCAATGACATGAACATACGGTCATTCATGTAAACAACCGACATTTTCTCACTAAAATGTTCCTTTTAAATAAAAAAAAAAAAGAAAAAAAAACGCACAAGTCACCTCACTAAAACTTGGCTCCACAAACAACACTAAAAAAATGAAAAAACGGAAAATATGGCGCAAAGAGATGGACAGATGAGGAACGAGCGAATGCAAAACACGGACTAATTGGTCAAAATTAATAAACTTTATATTAATCACTTGACCGAAATTTATAATTCGAATGTCTGCAAAATTTGTCTCCCCCTTTACCCCAGCAATCTCATGTCATAATAAATTCCTAAAATTCATAATCCATTTACTCCTAAATAATTTAGACGTTGCATTTTTTCTGTTTCAGAAAATGTATACGAATCTACTTTTCTATTTCACAATAACTATTTCTTCGATTACCATTGCGCAAAGAATATTGTCTGACCCATATAGGATTACGACGGCGTCAATTGGCGCTTATTTTCAAGAAATAAGCAATATTTTCGTATACTCTAAATCTGCCCCAATAATTTACTCTATTAAGCTAGACCTGCATGAATCAGCAGACAGGCTATTAGCAACAAATTTTAAACACCGATTGTGTAATGAAACAACCTGGAAAAATTGCAAATATGCAGAAATGGCAAAACGATTAAAAAATACCATAAAAAATCTGAAAGAACAAAACATTGCGATGATACAAGATTTCTATTCGACACCATCGTCTATTCGAAGCAAACGAAGCGTATTCACCCCGATCAGATCTTTCTTCGGAGATGCGCTACGATTCTGCTGTCGAGTATTAAACTTTAGAGATGGACGAAACTTCTTGGCAAATGAAATCTCGTTGAAAGAAGAATACGATATTATAAAAAATCAGCTGTTAACTGAGCATGCAGCGTTAGTGAATACGTCTACTAATCTGCATAGCTTCATTGACCATACAAATAATTTTATGACAAGATTTATCTCGCATACAAATTCTTTTATGGAAAATTCGCTAGAAGAACACGAACTTCTAATCTCCCTAAACTATATACAAGGATTTTATGATAACTACCTTATAAACACGTTAAGATTATCAAACATCCTAACATCTTGTAAGTCTCATATGATCCCCTCTTCAATTATTTCAAAAGAAATATTAGGAAAAGACATACTAAAACTTTTGGAAATTACAAAAAATCTAGACCTTGATCTAGCCATCCTCATTAAGGATATTCAAAATTACTATCATGCTGAAATTGTAAATTGCAATTTCTTTAAAAATACGTTAGAATTAGAAATCAAATTCCCCTAAAACAATTAGATTCTAAATACGAAATTTACGACTTCATTCCGCTCACATTCAAAAGTCATTCTAATGAACTGTGCAGCTGGGATCAAGAACCATCCCTGATTATTCATGAAATCAGAACAAACTCCGTACGTTATATTAGTGGAACTAATCTCCACTACTGTAACTCCGATAAACCATTATGCTTCCTTCCATCTAATAAAGGAAGTGATAAATTGTCTTCTTGTGCAAAGAATCTTTTCTTTCAAGACCTAAACCAAAACTTATTGCAGTCTTGTTCATTTAAATGTAATCTTAACAATAACCAAACTCTAGTACACCCTATTGGACACACCAAATTTGCTATAGTAAATTTTAATACCCTTGTAGCAACGAATTCTATTACGAAAAAATCTGAAAAACTAAAAATCAATAATAATTCCCCCAGAACCTTTATTCTGGATGTACCTTGTCATATCCAAATAGAAAACATTGACGAAAACAATAAAAATACAGTAATTATCCCAATAGAAATTCCCTGTCTTTCTGAATCATTGGAAGAGACTATTAAAATCGAAAATCATTTACCACTACTGTGGACATATTTTTCCAATTTTACAGAACCTTTTGACCTTGCCATAGACCTGGCAATGACAAAGGTCTACAACCCCAAATGGAAAAATTTTGTTCCCCACACTGTTCCCGTTAACGACTTGGAGAACAAAATTAAATCCATTGAACTACAAATACCTGACCAAAATTTTAATGATTATCTAACTTTTATCAATGGGATATTCTTATTGTGGTTAATTACAATCTCGTTTATTTTAATGTTTATTATGGTATATTTAAAGTTAACCTCCCATCGAAATTGTGCTGATTTAACAAAAAGCACAGCATTGTAAAAATTACGCAAAATAATGCGATATATTAATTTCCTATATATATCTAAGAAATAATTTGTTACTCATAATTAATGTTCGTAAAATATTTTATTCTAAGTATATATTCTCACATTATATGACATAATTTTAACCACGCATAATTAATAAGAATGTTTTTCTCTTTTCTTCTCTTTTCGTACTTGTTGGATAGACTTTGAAAATTTTTTTTCTGATTTTTTTTGTTCCCCCTGGAGAATTGTGTAACGTATATTTTCGTCTATTTTTAGAAATGACAAACATATTTGTCCACACATTTTCAAACACCAAAAATGTAGATTTTTATCAACAATAAACATCCTATAACTCTTTATAAACAACCACTAAATTACCCGTATTCAATTTTACAAATATAGATATACCTTCAGTATATTCATGACCTACTTGTGCCTGTCCCTCGAGCACTCGACAAGTCAGCACAACCTTATAATAACAACACCCTACCTCACTTTAACTATCCGACACATACGTTTTCATACCCTGAACGAGTATATAATCCCTCGACTCAGTGGAATAAGACACAGTTCCTCGACAGCTACTTCTAAGTACTTGGAACCTCTCTAGTAGAAGTCTCTAGTGAACAGATAGTCTTGCTTGTTGAATTGTGATTGTATATGTAATAATATTAACATATGTGTATGTACTGGGATGTACAAATTATTATTTTATTAAATGTGTAAACTCACTCGTGTGTTATATAATATTATTGAGTCTCTAACAAATGTTAAGGTCCACTATAGTTTGTGGATGATAAACTTGAATTTATTTTAGAAGTATTACTGCTTTTAAAGTACGTGATATTTCGTGTATGGTGTAACACTGAAAGTGGTTCTAACTAGATACATTACCACCTCTTTTGGCCGTTACAGGTACTACCTAATGTATATGCCATAGCCAGATACTTTAATAATAATTTATTTGTGAAATACCAGGTCATTTTATGAAGGGCGGTCAGATACTGTGATGCGGATTGTTTCACACTAAATGACCAGAATTTTTTGTCATTATAAGTTTTTATTCTGTGAAGTGCATTTGCTTTTGTGATCAGATGGTGTACTTCGTATTTTTCACCCAATCTTAATAACTCGGTTTAGTCGTTTCATGAAGTGCATTTGCTTGTTGGTCAAATACTGTATTAATCATTTAAACTTCAAAAATAAATTACATGAAATGTAACTGAAGATGTAAATAGAAGTTATAACAAACAGCATCAGATGAGTTAATCACGAGAATTATAATCATAAGGAAAAATTTTCAAAAAATATGAATTCAAATTATCAAACAAAACTATAAGATGTTACTTATTTTCACAGGATACTTACTTACTGCGTCCGCTATTGCCTATTAAATATTTTTCGAAACATGGGGCGCTTCGTGTACTTCTATGCGTATGACTAGGTTTATACTGCTGACACTATGAGAATTATTCTTGACAACCCATACTTCGGATACTGGCTTATCAAACCGGAAGAAATATATATTTATTCACATCATTAATTGGGTCTGAGGTATGCTAATTTTGCACAAATCAGAGTTTCAGCTTCCAGCTCCATACTTTCCTTTTACAATATCATCTCCATAGGTGCCTCAGAAAACGTCAGTCTTTTCATCACAAAACAATTGATGAGAACGAGAATTGCAGTATTTGACTAGCAAACAGATGCACTTCGTGAAATGACCAAATGAGTTGGTGTAAATAATGCAAAAAATACAAATTACACCATCTAACCAAAAACTAAATAGACTTCGTGAAAAAATGCCCAAAACACGTATTAGAATTGAGGAAAGAGCCATAACATACGTAGTTAAATGGTCACAGCATTTTGGTCGTAATATGAAAATATCAAAATATATTCTGGACAAATATTCGTTCATCAACGTACATTTAAAAGTTAGTGATTTCAACGATCAACACCATTTTCTGATTGATTAAAAAATAAAGATCAAAATTAACCATCAATCATTTGATCGATTTTGATCAACACCAAAATGATCGATTTCCTGAAGATCAATCAACTGATTACTGATTGCCAATTGCAATTTTCCTTACACGGGTTTATTTTTATAATTAAAATTAGGCGGGTGCGATGGTAAACTAAGTTGACTATAAGATGTGTCATCAACCAACCAATTAAAAAAATGATTGTTCCGATCGGAATTAAACTAGTTATCCAGTATTTTCGACCTAGGCTCCAGGTTACTTTATTGATTTACTCGCAGGCTATTTGTATTAGTATATAATTGGTGTAAGTTATTTGAAATTTAACTTCATAATAGAACTAAACTGAATTTTGAGCGGGTAAGTATATGTATAGAAAACATTTAGGCTACGCCACAGTCTACCCCCCATTCCAAGTTACTGTTTAACATTATGGAGAAAATCTCATATTTACGTTAGCCGGTAGGATGTGATACTTATTAGAGAAAAACGACTTACCCACGTCGTATGTAATGCTACGGCGGTTCATAAAAGAAAATCATTAAAAAAAATTTTAGGTTCGTCTTCTGTCGCCTCCACAATTTCATTCTCATCCCCTACTCCCTCTTATTCTAGAAGTTTTGAAGATATTTCTTTTTTGTAAACGTCTCAACGTGCTTTATTAACCACTCGGAAGCGACGAAGCCGTCTCATCAAATTATTTTCAACTGTTTCCGAGTGAGGATGATGAGGATGACGAGGGGGGCAGACGAAGAAAAAATGTAAGTGAAAATAATAATAAACGACAAAGACATCATCGTCGTTTGTCAAGAAAGTCGTATCTCTAGGTTTTCTGTTATTGTAGTGTCTTTTGTTCTTCCTCCAAAATTGATAATAATGATTTGAGAAAATACGCTTATAACAATCTCGGATGTTGGGCGTGAACGAAATTCATTCGATAATTAACGAAAAATTTACCCTTCACCCTTCATTCTCCTCGATACCGCCGACTATTATTTTCTTTTTCGTCGCTAATTGGACTATTGTAGAGCATCACCAGAATGCTTTCGAGCTTTTATATTTTGATTCTTAAAGGCACTTTTTGTGGGTATTCGAAATGGAAATTATCGATAACACTAAGTAATTGCCGATATAAGTACCCAAGTACTCTTAGCCAGGATTTTGTTGGGTAGCAAAATGCAAATGCTAACGCAGCAAAGCATATTATACCGAAGCAAATAATACCAGCATGAAACACCATACGTACTTAAAAAAAATAGTGTTAGACTGTTCATTTATGAACTTCCTGCATTGTTCTGCTGAAGGATGAGTAAAATCAAGACCAAAAGCAAGACCATCATAATCTTGGTCTTGCATACCTGGTCTCGGTCTTAATCTTACAGAATTAAGTTCCGGTGTTGGATCTGTACCTACTTTTAGTCTTGGTTTTGCAGTAACGTCTTGGTCATAAATAATCAAGCCTCTGTCAAGTTACAAGATTTTTACGACTATACTGATGGTTAAATTTAATTTATCACTCAAGTTTTTCCAAAATTTACAAGAACCTTACTTTACCGCACAAACACTAATACCTAAACAATAAATGATCACGCAGGAAGATAAGGAAAACTAAACAATGAATTTAATGTAGCAAATTATTAACGCGACGACATTGCGAATTGCAGTTCATATTTTTCTTCGAGTTTCGCATGAAATTTGGTCTTGGACCAATACTGTTAGTTTTGGTCTCGTAGAGTCAATTCTTTGTTTTAGTCTAGGCAGGCTATCGGTTATCAAAAAGATTTTCACTACAGCTGTTATCTAAATTAAACTTATATAATTCATGTTTTTCTGAAGTAGGTAATAATTAGGTATTAGGCCAATAAGAAAAAAATTACAACTGTAAGTATTTACAAATTATTTGTGCAGCAAGATTGCGATTGTTTTATAGTTTGTTCAGAGTTTTGTTCAGGTTTTACATTTGGCCTTGGCATTGCCGAAAATGTGAAGAGAAATTTTAATCATCACAAATTTTGTGCTACTGAGCTCTAGTGAATTTTCACATGTTAAAAGTATCAGTTTGTAAGTATATCAACGCTAAAATTCGTCCACATCTGCCAATATGATGAAATGTTAGCTGTTGAAAAATTTCTCAAATTGAATTAAGATTGTTGGGAAAATAATGAAAATGAAGTCATCTGAAATCGTTTGCACAAAAATAGATTAACAGCATTCATGATTTCGAGGTAACTCTTTTGATATTTTCTTTTATTTGTATATATTCTTCTCATTTTTTACACTTGTTTCTTCCTTTTTTTCACCCGTTTGGATATTGCTAGATAGAAATTTCGAAGTTCAATATAATTCGATTCGTGTTTTCGGTTGGGATCGTTGATGCTAAATCGTTTAATTTTAGATTCCAATTCGATTGATGGTCGATATCGATAATTGGAAACAGGATTTTCGCCCAGCTTTCGACAATTTCGACAATGTGCAGTTTTTCGTCAATTTTCAAGTCCATAAAAGATGATTTGAAACTGAAAAAAAGCTTATACTTAGACTGACACTTGAAACCAAAAAATAGGAGTAAAAAATACAAAAAAATTAAGTGGCTACCAATTTTTACCTACCAATGTCTTTCCGTTAAAAGTTTCTTGTTTTATTTCAGAAAATTTATGTTGGGGAGAGGTTTTTTGAAGAAGAAAAAAAAAAAGAAGAGAAGTAACCAGTATTGTATAAATCGTTGCGATTGAAAAAAACCACATTAAAATTACGCGAGGAAAAAGAATGAAAATAAATCCTAGGCAAAAGCTGAAAAAAATTTAGGTTTATTTTCAAAAACGAGCCAATTCAAACCAAAATTAGTTAACAATGATTGTTAAAAATTTTGTAGCTATTAATTGAAAATTATCCATTTTAGTGCCCAAAATCGGAATAAAATTGTATCCGCACCAAAATCAAGAGTTTCGTATCGGATAAAAATTACCACTTATACCATCCTAAGCAGAAAATGGAATATATTATATATAGTTACATTGAGATCGATTGGGACATACAAATTTGAGCAAAGTTTCTTCACCTTATGAAACAAAAAATGAACCCCTGCCTACCCGTTGATCGTTCCATGAAATCGAGATTAATTTTTAAATTTTCATAGAAACCTGCATAAAAATGCCATTGAACATTTTTCAACATGTGCTACAGGACTAGATTATTACGAGTGGTATACTCTTTAGACTTGAGGAGAGGAAAATATTTTCGCTAAGAATATTCGAGAAAATTAAAAGAGAATTTTTATACACAAAGAAAGGAATTTCTTTTTTGAAGAAAATTCGGCATTAGACCTTTTAGATTACCCTTTTCATCTGGGATCAACTACCTTGAATTTCATTTTTTGTTTTTTAACCTCCATTTTTTCAATTGATCTGTGATCCACTTTACGAATTTATTACTTACCTTGAGGTTTGGTTTTTGGATATCAAGTTTCGTCACTGAGAATTTACTGTAATACTTACGGACCCTCTCCGCCATTTACAAGAAGAATTTCGGAGTCTACTTATCGAACTTTTCAACAGAAACCAATATTAAAAGAAAATCACCCAGGTAGCTCCTGTTTCATTGGTTGAAATAAATTTACCAGTAATGGTTTAATACACCCCAGTCATCTTAAAATCTTCTCTTATTATCTTCTTTCATAATGGACAAGTTCGTATTCGTATTGGCTATTTCAAAAGCAATCAAATCCTACCTTCGAAGTAATAAGTATAGTCCTGTATGATGGTTAAAACTGTAATAGGTGTAAGTAATTAGTAAAAAACATGGTTTATAATAACGTTGAAAATGTACCCAGGCCAGCCAGTCAGAATCCAAATAGGCCACAGCTATACAAATAGCATTCCTCAGATTTTATTGGGAACCTCACATCCTATCAACAGTACGTAATTTTTGCAAAGATAAATGCGTTTTTGTGAACAACCTGATAAACAAATGCCACAAATACAATGAAATTAGAAAAAAATATTTATGGTTCTCCACAAACAAATTTAAATACTACTGTCTCCTTAAATCTCTAATTTCTTCCCAGATACTTTTTCAATTTCTCATTTAAAACTCATGTTATTTTCTAATATTATTGTTCATTATTATTTAATTTCTGTCGAATAACCGTTCATCTTTTTTTTCATTTTGTACTCATTAGAATATTATTACAGTTTATTTCAATACGTCATATTGAATGGTAGTACCTGGTTCACCGAGCTTTGCTTGGATTGGAAATTAAAAAAATTTTGTTAATTTAATTCAAGCTGGGGAATTGCATAAACATATTTTTATAACATATCTCGATTCTTGAGAATAAAATTAAATATTGCAACTATAAACTCATCATTTCATAAGTTATAAATCAAAATAATCATACGCAGATTAGGCCTACCAAAATTCGCTAATAAAACCTTACCTATCCGTAACTTTTAGCCAGGGGAATTTTTCATCATTCGTTATTATCGCTTACTGCGCTGATGGATAAACTGAGATGCTCATATTTCTATTCAACTCATTTTCTCAAACTTGGACCCGTCTAAATCGTTTTTTCCCAACCAAAAACCCCTTTCTTGTAAATTTCAATAACATTGTTGGTCTAGTTCTTCAGAACGCAGTTACATGCTACGTCGAAATCAACATCAGTCGATTTTAGTGCGGATCGAATCTTCTTACGTTAATAAAGTCAACCTTTAAATTAATCGTGTTTTTCCTAATGACTCACAATGTCAAAGCGGATTGCAGCAACATTCATTTTGTGTTCTAGTTCTTACTTATAGAACGGCACTTCTTTGTTCAGCAAATTAATATGACGTCAGCATAAGCTAAGCTAGTTGTGTGGAAAGAAAAGCCTAACAAAGTTTCGATCCATAGAAGGTTCGAAACTTACAAAAACGAACAGCAGAATTATTTTGTCAAAGACTATAATTACAAAAGAACTATAGTGTCGACAAAGCGGAACAAAGCATAGTATATAGCGGAAAAAAATAAAAAGTTAAAAAAAAAGCTATTGCAGACAACAAGTAGGGGAAACCACCAGAAAGCTGTTGTGTCTTCACCTAATTGTGTGTCTTCATGAGTGATGGTTTTAGTTGTGTAAAAGACTCCTAATATGAAACTTTAGGTCTCGGAGCTTTTGGTTATAAATGAGGGTGAGGTGAGGAAAATACTAACATAGATGGAATCAAATCCACTATGTGAAAAAGAAGGTTCTACACGGCCTTTATATGACAGAGCAAGGCAGTCATCTCGAACCAAGCTTGTCTGGAAATTGTCTTCAACACACCAAATTTCCCTCCTAGCAGATGCCGGGAACTCCATCTGATCGTATTGTCGACTGAAACTTCACCTCGCAGGTGTTTTTAAAAGATCGCCTTGAAGTGCGATATACAACTGGCGCAACTAAGAATGCCTTGCGTGTCGTCACTACTAATCCTTCATGACAAACGAACATCCTTAATTAGCCTTTGTCTTCAACTGAACCTATCTGGAACACAAACTACTATCCTAGTTGTCTTCAAGGTAGATCAGATTGAATCATATTCTACATCCGCAGATGGTACACTTATAAAATTGCCTGATGTGAGGACTTAGACTTACGACTTGTGATTTGGACTAGCTATTATCCGCCTACACAAGAAGGACTCATTTGCAAAGACAAACCTAGTACCGGGTGTCGCCAGTGCAAAATCGAGAGTGAGTTAAAATTAGAATTCGTCTTTACAAATTAGTTCTTCTTGTCAAGGAAATTTCCCCACTTATTGTCTGCTAATTGCCTTCAAACATGCGATGTCGATAATATAAGCGAGAGGAATTACCAAAATGTCTACAGCCAATGAAATTACAGATATTGGAAATTAATATACGTCGACATACAATAGGCAAAAAGCGCACGTGGATGACTGATAAAGCACAATATAATAAAATATATTAGATGACTGCAAACCGCAAGCAAAGCGTGGAACAAGCAGAGATAAAAAAGGTTGGCTGCATTCATGTCTGTCGATGGGTTTTTACTTCTATTCGATTCGTCTTCATTTAATATATGTCTCATGGCGCCAGTCTGTCGGATCGAACCAAATTATTGTCTGAAATTGTCTGAATTTGGTTAAGTTGTCGCTGAAATAAAATACGTTATAATTGCCTGAAAGAGAATCAGATTTTATTTCTGTCTTCACGTCTTCATCTGAATACGAGTTCGAATTCGGATAATATAATGTCCGAATTCGAATTTTGTCTCTTGAAAATTTGTCTGAACTTGTGACGTCATTATTCTGTCTTATGTTTGTCGAACATAATTTTTATTTTGAGGTCCAGATCTCGGACTTCAATGCATACATGCAAACATACAATTATTGCTCGTATTATAGTATAGGATCAGAATACTTGCTTATATTAATATTGATCATCATCCCTACCTAGCTGGTAAATTATCGAAAAAATTATGTTTTCCTGACATGACTCACAATCTTACATCCAAAATATGCGGAGTTTTTGAACCATTTGTACGTACCTACTCCCAATTCATTTAATTTGTAAATTAATGGTTTAATAAATAGATAAATAAATTAATAAATAAGTAAATAAAATTAAATATACCTAGATATCCATCAATGATAAAGTATGAAGGTTCTTTGCATCTACTTTCAAACAAACCTTGATTCCTTTGTTCCTAATTATTCATCTATCCTTCTGAAGGATTACTACATTGACCAGGGTATTCATAATAATTTAATAACAACAATTTTAACTGAACAAGATAATTTTAAAAATTCTCGACGCGGACATGGTAGATGGTATTTTCTGCATTTTTCATTTAACAAAAAATTGGGACTAACAGTCGTATTCTCATTCTACGCTTGAAGACCTTCGTTGGTCTTCTACTCTTAATTCTTCATATTCGCGACAATAATAATTGATTTGAATTCACAGTTTGGAGATTTTATTAAGGCCTATTTTTAACGCATATTTTTCGCCAAAAACTAGTTTTCCATTGCAAAGTTTGCAGGCTTCGGAGCAGCACATTCATTTTCCTCGTGGCAAAGAAATTTAAGAACATTTTGATAGCACCAAACGATAAAACATAAACCAGTACTTATCATTTCTGAACCTTTTTGGAATTTAAAGTACCCAGATGGAGACGAGAAAAGGTAGGTATTTTCTTTGAGAATCGCTGTTTACTTGATTGAAAAATTTTCGTTCGAACGAAGCGAAAAGAAAAACAATTTTTTTTCTCTGCACGTTGAATAATAAGATTGGCTTCCACTTTTAATGACGATTCGATGCAAAGTAATCGATCACTTAACGCCTAAAGTTGACACTTATAAACTACTATAAAATGGATGTTCTTTTTCTTTCTTTCACTCTTTCTCATACCATTGACTCCCTCTAATCGTCGCCGATATTAATACCAAATTATACGTCTTTAGACAGTGAAAGAAAAAATTTAATTTAAACACAATGACGAAATTTATTTGTAATGGTCACCGCAAAAAAAGCAAGAAAAACAGCAACCGAAGAAGAAAACAAAAATTCATCGTCGACGTTAATCATAATTTTTCTTTCAAATTGTTACCATCGTAATTACTTTTTTTTTGTTTTCGTCCAATAAAAATCATCATTTTAACTCGTCTACCACGATGACAAAAGACGATCCTTCTTAATTTTTTTTTTTGCTGTTATCATTTATTTTTTTTTTTTTTTTCTTAGGAAACAGTGGCTCTGTCTCAGCTTATCAAATTTGAAAAATGAAAAAAAAATTATAGCACAAAAATTTAAAGTACAAAAGTAGGTTTTTGAAAGTCATGGGAAAATTTTAAAACTTTAGCACATTAGAATCTGTTAGAAAGCAGGTTTTCGAAAATCATGAAAATTTCAAAATTCTAGAATCACAAGTTGTACCGCAAAGTCGTTTTTGTTCTTTTTGAAAACCAGTTAAAACATACCACTGTTTTTTATTGAAAGTTTTTTCAGAAAAAATAAACTGCGTTATCCGAAATTTAATTTTATAATGTTGAAAGTTTGGCTGAAAATCATATAATTTTTTTTATTCCATATACATGGGAGTATCCAAGGAAACAAGGGGGATGTCTGCCCCTCACAAATTAGGGTGAAAAATTTGAAATTCATTGTTTAAAAAAAGTTTGCCCCCTGTAAAAAAATTTTGGCCCACGTCCATCTTCATATCAATTGTTTTTTTCTCATCCTTGATGAGACTTTTGGGAACGAAAAAACAAATCAATATTATCTATAACTTTCGAGCAGTAGTTAGATAGGAGTCAAAATTGACAGTAGTTATTTGGGATACAAGTGCAAAAAATAGGTGATTTTGATACGAGTGCGAAAGGCGAGAGCTGCAGTTCACACGAGTATCAATTACCTACTTTTCACACGTGTCACACACTATTTTTTGCAACAGCTCCCTACCGTCCCCCAAAAAATGGCAATGAATTTTTTTTCTTTTTAGATCCAAATAATAATTAATAATTTTATATATTTTAAACTCCACACCTCCCTCCAGGAAAAAATTTTAAATTTTTTGAAGAACAATAATTTTTTACTTTTTTAACCAAATTTGAAAATAATTATGAAATTACTTTTATTTCTAAATTTATTATTGAAAATTTGTAACATATTAAAAGCTATTGAAAATATGTTACTTTTTTCCATTTATTTTTGACTGAAAGTCGTTGGCTTCTTATTTTTCTCCTATAATCAATGAAAATGCGATAAAACAATACAGTTTAGTTCCCAGCGAGAAATAATAAAAACTGAGTAAGTAGTCAACCCATGCAAGAAATTTATTGAGATGCAAATGCGCATGTGCGGAAGATAATTTTTTGACTTCGCATCAAAATTTGATACTTTTTGTTCCGTCCTTTGGGAAGGGTGTTGCATAAAATTGTTTTGCACAATCAACCAAATGAACGACCCAAATCTCACAATTATTCATCGAGGGAGAGGAAAGTAGGGCGCCTAAAACCATTAAAAATCATATTATACTGCCCTCATCTTAAGAACAAAGGAACTAATCAAAACCAGGTTTCATTCACATTATAGAACCCACTTGAGTGTCAAATTTCAGCACGACTGAAAACTATTCCGTCCTGTATTCTGCGAATAAGATATTTATGGCATAAAAATAGTACAAAATCGGAAGTCACGAATGACCGTTCATTCGATTAGCATACAGTTTTATAAGCTTCATCTCTATTAGTTATATAACGTAATTTTATTACATATTAAATGTGGACAGCCCTATCAGATAGAAATTAAAGCTGTTATTGCGTTAACAAGAATGTACACGTATAGCTAACTACACAGGGTGTCCATTTCAAAACGAATGAAAGGGCTGTAACTCTTCAACCAGTAAAGATATCGCACTAATTGTAGGGAACATTTTGTTAATATTCTTCTTTTAGTTTACTTGAGTGTTCAGTTTTCTCTGAGAAAGTGTTATTCTTGGAGACGTCTGTTTTAATTGCATTTTTTGAAACTGCAATAATCTTTAGATTCATTTCTTGAACGCCATCGAAAAATATACTGTAAGCTTTTTACACAGATTTTTTGCAGTTTCAGAAAATTACATTAAAATACCAAATGATCTACCCATTTATAAGGATAGCCTAACATTCAGGTACCATTTATTCAAAGAAAATGGAAAAAATAACAACACCAATGTAAAGTAAGGAAGGAAAAATTTTTAACAAAGTGGTTTGTACAATTTTTGCGATACCTCAACTCGATTGGAGGTTAAAGCCGTTTGATCCGTTTTAAAGTGGACACTCTGAACACGTATTGAATTTGAGTTTTTGGTGCCATCCAGTTTTTTATGATCTGAAAGGAAAAATTATATAGGTTCGGCCACGAGGACAATTTATTATAACCGCATTTGCTTTTTTGTTTGTTTTGTTCTTAAATTTACTAAAAACCTCAGAATTAAAGAAAAATTTGCAGAACCTAATGGTAAACGTTAAAATGAGTCTAACTAAAATGTTTAAATCCTTAAGTTCTTGATTTATTAATCAGAATTCTGTGGAAGTTGCGTAAACATTTAGAAGCCTGTATTTAGAGCGAGTAAATCAAATAAGGTACTTAAATTACTTGTATAAAAGATAAGTGTGGTCAGCGTGCGATAAAGATTTGTTGTATTTTTTTCAACTCCTACTACCCTTTGCTCATTTGAAACAATAGGTATTTATTTTATTGTCTTGACTTTGGTTTTTGTCCGCTTAAACAGTCTGAATGTTTTTTGGCAGCTGCAGCCTGCCTGTTATTTGCTAAAGAAACTTCGAAGACAGTTCGGCAACTTTTACCCACCAACATTGGATAAAGTTATAAACTTTGTCGCATTTCGCGGTGAGGAGATGGAATGTTAGGTGAATTTGGGTAATTCAGTGAAATAGATGTGATTAACAAATGCGTACAAGTAAGGACTTTAAAGGAATCTTAACGTGATTCAGCCGTTTCGACTTAACTACAATGAAGTACCATTTTGCAATAAGCTTAAGCTTAATGTAGTTATATACTTATTCAGTCCAAGTAGTTATTGACTTAGTATGAAAAATATTAGCGAAGTAAATAAGTAGGATTTAGACTTTGACTATATGGTACTGGATCAGTAAAGAAAGATGATTTCTGATCAGACACGCCGGCACTAAATAGGCAACCAGAGCGTACCATTTGACGTACTTTAGTTCCTGTTATGTACGCTATCCTTGTGAATTTAAGGCATGTCTTTATCAGATATATTCCAAATTGATGAATTTAAGCAAAATGTCGAAAATATGCAGAAGGTACGCTGAGGTTGCCTACTTTTTCACTGGCATGTCTTAACATTAAAAAGTACAATGGTCTTACGAATCTTTACTGGTCCATTGCTATATAGTCAAAGGATTGAGACGAAAAATCTAAGATTTGATTAAGTGAAAAGAGGGGAATAGTTACGAGGATAATTTAATGTTTTTAGCTCGAAATAAAAGCAAATAATAAATGAAAAACACAATTTACTCAAAAACATACGATGATATTACGATTTTATTACGTTTTCTATCTATACTTTACAAACAAGGGCGTAAATAAGGGATGTGTCCCGGAAGACCCCCTAATTTCGAAAACAAGAAAAAATAGCACGCATTTTGGTGTGAATAGTGTTGTAGCGGGAGAAGAAGGATGAGAAAACATGGCTAAGAATACGTGCACCTCCCTCTACAATAAAATGTAAGAAAATAATATTTCCAAGAAGATTGCTTATTACATGAAAACCCCCAATCGTTTCTTTTCGGGTAAAAATCTGTACAAATCAGTTGTCCATTTGTTAATATACAACCAGTTGAGATGGTTATTCGAAAAAACGTAAAATTATAGATAATTTTTGTTGGTGAAAATACAGGTTAGGTAGATGAGTCGCCAATTATTCTGACATGACTCATTGTTTTGTTACCTGGAATGAAATTGTGGAAGTTGATAAGTCTATCTTCGCGACCGATTTTGCCAATTTTTGTTCTCCGATTACAAATGGAACAACGAACCAGCACTAAGTATTACTGGCTCGTTATGAATTACAAAGTTCCACCTTTGAAGCAGTGTAATTGGGATTTCTATCAGTGGACCAGAGCCCGCACAAAAATCAGTAGGCGTATTTATCCCAAAATAGGTACCTTTAATAACATTTCTTTTCAATTTAAAAAGATATCAAAAATTACTTTATTCAAAATTTCGCGCAAGTACGAATAATATTTCAGTTTTAACAGGTGAATCATATGATCCCCGAAATTAGCTACAAGCAATGAATCAAAGATTTTTTTTTGAAACTTACCAAATCAGTTTGTTTGTATCTTAAAGGTGTTTGCGCCACTAAATTATAAACACTTGTATACGTAACTTTATATAACATGTAAACCATTTTGTTAGGAGCAGTCTAATAATTTATTCTTGAGAAACGAACATCGTCAAATCAAAATTAATGATGAAAATAGCTACCTAGGTTACTCATACTTAATTGAAGTACTACATGCATACTTGTTACATGGTTGAGTTAGGTATTTGTATCAAGAGAAGACTGAATCCTCGTAACAAACCAACTAAGAAAAACTTGATTCTCAACTGAAAATGGCAAAATAGACCGAATAAAGATCGGTTCAAGTTGAAAAAGAAAAGCACCAAGAAGTGATTTATTAGATCCGAGATGCTATGAAGGAAATGGAAAAAGCAAAAAAAATCATTTAATTCTGTAGAAATGAAAATTTTATATAAAATTTTTTCCCAAAACAGTTTTTATCAAATTCTTCCATTAGTTTCAGATTTATTTGAGAAATTAATTCAAAGATAAGTTATCAAAAGAATTACCATGTGAAATAAATAAGTACGTGAATAGGCAACTTGATGCATTCATATTTTCAAATTGCTAATATGGCAGCAACCAGTACGTATCATTAAATATGGAGAAAGAATTCACACATTCAAAACCACTCACAAATCTCAACCACTCTGCCTTTTAAAAAGGAAAGGGGAAAAAATCGTAAAGTCGAATTACAGATTTTTGCGAGTCACCTAAATCATTGAGCCAGACGATATAGCAAACAACTTTTCCGAACTAAAATGAAGTATTCACAATAGAAATTCATTCCAGAAAACACATCAATAATATTCGAAACAAACGATTTTCTATTTCTCTTAATTCAGAACACTGTATTTCTCCGTTAAAATAATCTGAACAAAAAAAGCGATATTGGTTTAAAAAGAAATAAATATATAAAAAAAAATCAAATGATTGCGAATACATATTTGTTTTGTGAGAGACAAAAAAGTATTAGTAATAGGAGAATAATAAAATGCACCCTTTCTGTGATATTACGATTAAACTTTACGACCTTTCGTTTTTGTACCGACGAACGTTTTTGTCGAGACTATGAGGGGGAGGAAACCATTGAAAGTTTTAAAATTTTTTTTTTCAAACAAAATATTAAAAACTAGCGCACCAAGCCTCACTAGAAAAAGTAGGTTTTCGAGAAAAAGAATTATGAATTTTGATGGTGATAGTAACTGTCGGTAAGTTTACCTACATGCTTGAACGGTATGTTATGATTATATGAAATTTGTTAGCTGCTGATAAAATATTAGATAATGTGAAATTTAAAAGCATTATTTCTTGAAATGAAAAATTAATTATGATGATAAAGTATGGTAAATAATTATATAATTTCAAAATTATGAAATAAAAAAAAGAAAACATGAACCTGTGGCTAATTTTTGTAAAAAGAAAAGTTCATGCAAATTAGAAAAAAAAAGAGAAAAAACAAGCTTTACCGAAAGTACTGTCAAGTTGATCCACAAAAAAATTATTAGCATGCCACAACAAATTATAAATATTTGTTTCAAATTTCGTACATATTGTTCCAAAATTCCTAATTTTATGACCACAATAAAAACAGAAATGGCAGTACCGGAAGTACCATCCCAATTCACATTAAAATCAATAGGTCTGGTCCTAGGCTTAGTACAAATTTTTGTGTATCACATTTCGTGATTATCCAACAAAAATTGCGACCTGTACCACGGGAACAAGAAATTGATTTATATACATATATATATTATATATATCTGGATATGGCTACTTTCGTTTTTGTTTTGGCTATAAAATTTTTAATTTTCGACCAATACCTACGAAATTTGAAATACATATTCACAATGATATATTACAACTTGCTATAAATTTTGGTGCGGATCGGCCTTATGGTACTTCCGATACAGCTATTTTCGTTTTTGTTTTGGCTATAAAATTATCAATTTTTGATCAATAGCTATAAAATTCGAAACAAATATCACAACTTGCTATAAATTTTGGTGCGAATTGGTCGCATGGTATTTCTGGTAATACTATTTTCGTTTTTACTTCGCCTATAAAATGCCATATTTTGGACCAATAGGAATGTAATTCGGGACAAATATATTCATTACGATCTATCGATACCTTTTTAGTGACTACCTAATTTTACATTTTTCGAAAACCTAATTTTTCCAACGGAGCTGCTGTTGCGTTGGAGTTTTTTTTTCTTCCACGTTTGGTTTTGTTTTTGTTATTCGCTATGTAAATGTGCCTAGTTCAAAATTAAATCGCAGTAAGTATCTCATTATTACTTAAAAATTTTGGTGGCTCTAAATATTGTATAGAAAGAAGAGTTTTAAATCAGGTTTTTACTTGAAAACCTTCTTTTTATTATATTCATGTCGGAAAATTATTCCTTTTCGTTTTTCATTTTTATCGAAATTATTCAATCAATGACTCGTACTTGAAAATGAATAATACTGTTTCGCTCTTTATTAAGCATGGTATTGAATTTTATCTAGAACAATTTCACAAAGGTTTAAAATGCAGATCGATTTTTATGATTAAAATGTTTGAACAATAAAAAAAAAATAAAAAAAAAGGTATTTCTATGAGAAGAATATTGTATAATAGAAGTGAAATCTCAAATTAGATAAGAACAAAAAGCGATTAATTGATGATACCACGATACAGTTAATAGACTTTCATTCGATTCAGTTGTTGCGTCAGATTTAGTTATGTGGAATTTTGTTAAGAGGAATTTTGTTTCAACAGATTTTGTAGGTACTCCTGGCAAAGAAGATTCACTTTGAAAATATTAGTTTCAATGTTTCAATAAGTTCAAGTTGTAGCTAAATTAACTTTGAATTGGGAGACAAACTAGATTTAACTGATAAGATACATGGTAAAATAAAGTTAAACCCCAACTCATCGGGGGTTCAACTATTTAGTACAACCAGCACTAATAGTAAAATGACATATCATTCTATTATGATACAAAAGCTGTTACTTATTGAATTCCATTGATCCAATATATGTGTAATCATTCAATTCTCATTAAAATAGTCAAATTAGTTGTAAGTGTCCATTACTCCTCTGCTCACTACCTCCAGTGTATGGTGGATTTCTTGATTATATGGTAAATTTTGAACCAATTTGCTATTTTCTATGTAACTGCAAGAGGAGCCGCAAGTTAAAGCTGATAAATTGAACGAAATTCAAAATAAAATGATTCGTGTAATAAGTTTTGCATAGTAAAAATAAATTCGAATAAAAATGATGAAGTTTAGCCTTTATTTCTTTTAATACAATTTTTACAAAAAATAAACCGAGTCAAGAGATAAAGTTTTACAGAAAAGCAAATGGCAAGCAGAAAAAACAAAATATCAGGGGCGGCAACTTCTGTGTTGTGGGTGTCATACGTGCGACACACCAAACAATATTTACAACACGCCAGAATTTTTATATGCGACAATTGCGACACCTCCACTGAAATATAAATTGAAATAATTTTGCATTGTATCTTTGGTATTTTTTTGTTACCAAATATAAATAAAAATTTTTTTTAACCCAATTTCCTTCTTGCCTGTAAGTCTGAAAATTTGAGTTTGAGATATGCCAAAAAAATCTAAGTTGCCACCTCTAAAAAACAGTTTGTAGGCAACAGAAAACAGCGCCAACAAATAATAGATAATTATTTATTGCACAAAACTGCACCAGCTCTAAGAAGAGTATAACAAAAAGCCTACCTACGTTATATGCACGTTCAAACACAATATTTAACAAAACAAACTGTGCTTAACCTTTCTCAAATCATACCTATGCATAAGTACATTCTCAATAATGAATGAGAGCTAAGTTGTGATAAAAATTGTGATATTTTGTAAAGATAGATAAAAAATTGCTTAAAAGTTGCAAGTGAGGCATGATTTTCAAGTGAAATTTTGTGGGGAAAATTTAAGTGCAAAAAATTTGATATGATAAAAATTATAAGAAATTATGAATATAAATTTTACAAATACAGTTAAACCTCGCTAATAAGAAACTGACGGGGAATGGCAAAATTTTCGATTTAGGGAGAGTTTCGAAGTAGTGAGAGTTCGAATATCCGAGGTGAAAAGAAAAAAAAATTCGTTTTATCGAGGTGTTTTTATTTTTTCAAGAAATCAGTTATTTTGGTTTGTTTAATAGATTCGAAAAATGCGCGATCAACACAAAATTTTCGTTTCTTCGTTCAAACTTCAAATAGGCAAGGTTTTAATATGAAAACGTTCGAATTTTAGAGGGTTTCTCATGCAAATATCAAATTGGCGAAGTTTTAATATTGAACGTTTGAATTTTAGAGGGTTTTTCATGTGTTATTTCTTCGTATTACCGAGGGTGTTAAAATCAATGTATTTTTTTTTCGAATTTTAGAGGTTTTCCCAAAGGACAAGCGTTTTACTTCGGCCTACAGAGGTTTTCGTATTAACGAGGTTCGATTTAATGAGGTTTGACTGTATTTTGATATTAAATTTTAATTTTCATCAGAATTTTTTGGTGGGAATAACTCCATTGACCATAGAAACACATTTCTTATGACTTAAGCTGACTTTTTCACAACTATTGACATTTGATAGGCAATTCTGATGACAACCGAAAATTTCTACGATGACAAAAACCAAATTTAAGACGAATATTTATTATACTCTCGAGTCTTGACTAATTTTTTCAATCCCGTTTTTCATTTTTTCATGATTTTAAAATATATTTTGACCAAATTACTGCTATAAGGAAAATAATTGCATCAGAATGACTAAATTTTTAAATGTGGAGTGTTCAATTCGATTGGCTTCAAGATGATTTGCAATACCAAATTCTTACAACTAGGGAAAACTGGTCCACACTAACGAGGTGATCATCGATGAATTTACACCCCTTGAAATGCACTAACAGGGAGTTTGACAGGAACAAGTAACTGATGGTAGCCTTCAACTCAACTGACTGAAAATAAGCCTAGCAATACAAGCAGGGATATTTATTGGCAATTTTAAAATATGACACTTTCCTACTTTGGCTGCAATAATTTAAAAAATTTTTATACCAGATTAAACTAAGTGGAATACTTCGTCATGAAGAGGATTCTCAACAAGAAGGTAGCCAACAGCTATTTGCGTGTTCTGCCACTTTATACATAAATATATGGGGGAGCAATAATCTTGGTAAACACGAATGATTTTGTAGCCAGTCTCATCACACACAGTGCCGAGAAAGTATGTAATTTCTTATTAGTAACTAATAAGAAATGACCGTACAAGTTCGTGTACCAGGCTGTGACATCACCAAAATCTTTATCTATTGATTAGTCATGGTCCAAATATTGTCAATTACCTGCCTGAATTTACAGGTAATTACAAATGAATGAAATGAGTGTTTTAGGTGCAAGGCAATAGTATTTGCCACCTTTTTGGCGTCGACTGTAATGGAGAGGCTGAGCCTATTATCTCACACAGAGTCACTGATTTCCACAGACCAATATTGTACAAATAATTCAACACGAATACGCTGGAACTTACCTATTCAACTTGAAAACATAAAAATAAAATATTTAAGTATAACTTTGAACTTTAAAGCACAAATTAACTTGTGCCCCACAAATGTACAAAAAATTCCATAAAGTTTTCATACAAACAATTTAATTTATCAAAATGTTATTATATTTTGCTAAAACTTTTCAAGTTCTAAAAATTTTTGCTGAGCGATACTATCATATATAAGTTCAGCATGTGCCGAGTAATCCAGAGTGAAAAAAATAGAAGACAGAAGTGTTTCTAGTAGAAGAAGTATAACTGACACAAATCAGAAATGCAAACACGTACAGAGTATGAAATCACGGATAAGGTGAAGACAGGCGCTGGGTATTGTAATGAAAATTGACAAATCATATAATTATAATGAAACAACAAACAAATATTTTTGATATAAGTAAGTATAAGAAAGTAACACTATACCATTAGTGAAGTGTGTATGGGCGAGATGAGGAGGACTGAGAGTACTCAACAAGAATGAACATGTGATACACGATCATATCTTTAGAGAAGAACTTTTAATTAGAACCTATTCACCAAATTTGGTCAGAAAGTTCCGCGCTTTTTGAGGACTAACGATAAAATCATTTTCGAAATTTACCTTGTAAAAAACGATCGAATTTTTTCGCACATTGAACAAAAAGCCGATATCAGTTTGCATATAAACATAAGTTCATCTGTTTCATTTGATTGTCACTCAAGGTCATGGATGACATACGAACGGAAGAGGGCGTGAATAATTTTTTAGGCCCTTCCCAGTTGAACATTTACTACGGAAGAATGGCAAGAGAGCAGCATATCATCTTTCTTTTACTATCTACGTTGACTTTTTGTCAAAAGTTTTGCTTTTATCTATGTGGGGACTCACTGGTATGAGGTAAAGGGGCTCGGACCCCTCGACGACAGTCGCCGCCCCAAAGGGCAGGCTAATTACTCGTCTGTACGACGTTAAACCAAACACAAAATACGTTCGATCGTAATTACCTGCAAGTATATGCAGGTAATGTACGAGTACCGAATCGTGACATCACCAAACAATGTCACGATCCGTACACGAACCGGCCAGCCATCTCTTATCATGATAGGGGATGATGCGACCTGGCCGCCCTCACCGACGTATGTATTATCTTACATACGTGTGTTTGTGTGCGTGTAAATAAGCCGTATATAAACCGCCCGAACTGGCTCTAAAATCGCCAGTGTTCGGTCTGGTTCTGACTTACCCGTACTTACGTACGAAGTGGCTGAACACGCTTAAATTCTGTTGAGTTTCCTTCTGGTGAGAATATCTCTCACGACAAGGTATTCCACAATCTACCTGGATATATGATTTTTTCAAATCGCTGTTATTGCAAAATGTTGTCTTCCAAAGTCTACAGAGATGAATTCAATGGTTTCACTGGAATCATTTGAACAATAGATGAATTAATTCTTGGCTTCACCCTTTTTTTTAAACCTCATTCGCGTTTATGATATTGTCTTGGGGAAAATTTTTTTACAATGATCAGTACTTGTAAAAATAATAGCAGAGATAACTGTAGCATTCGCAATACTAATAATAGGAGCTGTAGTGAAGGAACTTGTAATTTTGCTTGCTGAATATGCTGTCTGACTTAATGAGAAAATACCGATAACGAGTAAAACGTCGTTACGTTCTGAGGGGATGTGAAATTAGAATACGATGATATTGTAACACCAAAGACGCTGTATTTACATTACAAAAGAATTTTGCAAAGTTTTCGCTCAATCGTTGGCAAAGAAAGTCACCAAATAATGTAATAGCACCGCGTTTTCAAGTTAGGCCTGTTAAAAAGGCGACTTGGATACCTACGTCGAAAATATGTAATGAGCGAAAAATAAATAAATTTTAAAATTGTTGAAACATGTTACCCCCGAAATGGGGGACCAACTTAAAATATAGGTACATTCAAATTTCGTCGGCTACACTATCATAATTTTCCTTTTTTCTTTTAACTCCGTAGCTGTTTATATCGTCGTCATAGCCGTCTTTTTTTCGCCTTCTCCGACGTTTAATTAATTCGAAAGTAATTAACGTTCGATAAATTTTCTAAACTTAAAATATAGCCTAGTTTTTTTTTCTTCTTCTTCTTCCCTCCAGCGTTCCTCCTTTCTTAATGACACGCATTTTCTGCTTCCAGCAGAGTGAGTTTCCTCCGCACATTAGAAAAGCTGTCTGCTAAAAGTGTTCGAAGGTCGGCTTTTTCGCACCTCGTCTCTCCTTTCTTGACAATCTCTGGCGTTCAAGAATTTTTATATTAAAAAATATGTTAACCGTTGTCAAAGGGGTACGGGATGACGGAGGGTGGACTACTGCGACGTTCACGATGTTTTTATAAATTTCTTTTTTGAAAATGGTAGATAGGCCGGGACAGGGGAAAATGGTGGAGTAAAACGAGCCGAGAAACGGCTTCTTTAATTTTCCGTCAATTTGCATTTTTCGTCGTTCGTGGCATAGGGGATTTAAAATGTACATTTTTATCAATTTTCGAATGGAGAGTTGCAAAGAAATGGGATGGGGGTGTGGAGACGACGACAAAATTTGACATAATGTCTTTGTCGAACTATTAATCCACAGGGAGACGGACTGGGGGACACACTGTATTATATGGAGTCTATTACACTTTACACGTACCAAAGACGAATGGTCATATTTCTGGCGACGAGAATGGTACGTGCAGGGGAGAGCGGGTATGGAGGTGAAGAGGAAATGAAAATTCAATCAGTGATCGAACGTTATTAAATTCTGGAACAGGTCGTTGGTCTTCCATCAACCTCTCCCCCAATGCGGTGCGGTGCATTCATCTCTTCTACGGTGAGTTCCCTTTTTGTCTTCCCTTCGATTACAACGAGTACCTAACCGAGAAAATGTCACTTCGCATTTTCCATTTGTGGTTCGTCCTATGGCCGGCTCTTTGTATGAAATATATTCTATTACCGGATGACCGACCGCAATCGCACTTTGGAATGAGAGGGAAATAACTGAAACCCCCTTGAGGGGACGTGCAAAGAGAAAATACGGGAGGAGAAAAGGTGAGAATGGCAAGGGTAGCTTTGTGATTTTTTGAGATGCATCTTTTAAAGTGGTATACCTTTTGGAGAGTGTATTTTTGATCTGATTTTCAAGAGGTGGTACAAACCTAATTCAAGTGTAGGGAAGGAGCAAGTGAAAATTAGAGGTTGAAACGTAATTCGCTTCGAGAGACTGAATTTATAAATTATTAAATTGTAATTTGATGACGTTTAACATGGAATAAGTTAAAAACAGAAAGTGGTGACAAAATAATGTAGGAATCAACATGACATCTGTTCGATTTGGAAAAAAGGGTGGTACTTTTAGCACTTTAACAAAGATACTGTTTGATTTAGAAAAGTGCAGAACCAATTTTATAAACAGGCTGTTCTATTATCTAAGGTAGGCTTCAAGAAAAATTTTGTTAGTGTATTTTCCTTGGAAAATACAATGCAATGGTGGGACCTGGGGGGGATCTGTGGAAAAGCGCCGATCCTGAGTGGTAGATCACGAATATATAAGTCACTCAAATTTTTTTTTCCCACTTTTTGCTCATTTTGGCATTTCCTGGGAGTCTGTGGAGCCTTCGCCGTTTGACCTATGACAATGAAACTTGGGGAAGTGTTGGAAACTTTCATGGGCTACACATTCGTGTTCAAATTTTTGAAATTAATCTACTAGTTTCGGAGGAATGGCTTCTCACAATGTTGCAAACCCACCACGTTGTCATCACCATAACTCCCGTAAATTAAAATATTTTGGCTTTAAATTTTTATGACAATTGGAGACTATTAGGGACTGGTTTGGTATTGAATTTGAGCGAAATCGGTCCGCTGGTTTTCGAATGGTAGCAATTACAAAATTTGACACTTTCGGAAAATGCACATTTACCGCATTCTTCAACGTGGATATGTTTTTGGGCTGGGGACCAGTTAAAAATTTGTGTGTTACGTTTTAGTGCGACTATTTTCTCTTTTTCACCGTTTTATCTGGAGAGGGCCGATGACGTCATAATCATGGACTGATGATTTTTAGAGCCATGTTGAGGAGTTTGAGGGTCGCCCTGTTGATGATCAGAGTTAGGCGAGGAGCAAAAAAAATCTATGATTCAATTTTTTTCTGTGCAACAGAGAAATTTATATAATAATAATAATAATTATTGTTAAAAATAGTTTTTCCTGCCTTGATATGCTCATATGTTCTGGTAAAAAGTTCTTTTTAGAATATATGATTTTATTTGTATCACTCAACAAAAAATAGTCAAAAATTTATATAAAAAGCTAAGAATTCATATTTTGTCATCTTAACATCATAATAGAATAAACAGATTAAACTTTAATAAGCGTGTGAAGGAGATTATTGAAATAACACCCGATAAGTTTTCTTCTACGAGCAGCTAATTCAAATTCGCAGATAGATCTTGTGACAAAGTCTGACAGAAAATGTCACCGTATTGAAAAAGTTGAATAACTGAAGATTAAAATTTCAATTTTATTGGTACAGTTAAAACTAGAAATCTGTCAACGACTGAAGTTGTATAATTCAAGTAGGTATTTCTGGAAGTACCTAACAAATGTATCAAACAATATCAGTATTGACTAATAATACCAATAGGTACTTAATAGTATTGACTGGAAAGGCTCAAAATCAAAACTAGAAGTTAACTATGTAAAACTAGGTTAAAGAAAATGAGAAATGTATTTTTAATAACAACTCACCTCACCTCACCATATCTAATCTGTAACTCAAAAACTACTTCATCGGTTCTGAACAAAAATTGAACGAGACCACTATGGAATCACTCTCTACCATTAAAAAAAAGATGATCAAAATCAGTGCCCAGGTGAAAAATTATGTTAGAAGCCTGGAACAAACCTTAAAAAAATGAAATAAAAAATATAGGCACGGACTGAATTGATTTAGGGCCGCATCCAAGGTGAAGGGGATTGACTGTCACACCCTCAAAAAATCTACTAAAATACATTTTGTAAAACATAAAAAACACCATAAAATTTTTTTTTCTCTCTCTTCACTCACGAAATTGATTTCTTGGCTTGTAACCCCTCCCCCCAGAGGCGAGTAGGTAAGTCCTTAAAACAGAACTGAAACTGATAACCAGGATCTTTTTGCGGAGTGTCACTTAAAAAAATAAAATTGGAGGGGTAAATGTTCTGCGTTTGCCTTTTGAGTCAGCTAAAGCCTCGCAATACCTAACGCCAGCATTGCTTTTGTCAACCGCAACTCTGATCCAATATAACAACCATAATGCTCTTTACGTAACTCACTTCCATTGTAACTTACTTGTAGAATCATACACCATCAATCTTGTAAATAACACTGCGTTAGAACGGTTGTGGGTTTGATTTCGAAAATCTTACACAGATCCCATATTGGAACTCGACACACAAAATGGCTGATATCCGGCGGATTTTTTCAGAAGCTTTGAAAACTGGATAATGGACACTAATCCATTGAACCCAATGCTATATAAATTCTCAATTAATACTTTTTGTGGTTCGTGACTTAGTCAAATTTACTCTTAATTAGTCAAAATTCAAAACTGATTTTGACAGATTTTATGTTTTAACTGTATAATGATATTGCTTAAATCTCGTAAAAGATCTTTTTTAAATTTACGAAGTTAATATTTTGAAACAAAACCCCAAACAACAACTTTTCGATGCAAAATTTTGCACTGACGGTGCCACAAGAGAGAATACGTTTTTGCATAACTTTCAGACGTCTACAAGGAGCTACAAGAGGAAACACGAGCATCTTAACGTCGCCAAGGATGCCTTTTTCGTTGCACATTATAACGAATTTCTCTTTTCCACAACGGAAACGCCTATTTCGCGCTCACGTTAAACATTCTATAGAAATTACCTGGCCGCAGCGAAATTCTCCTAATGCTTTCAGACTTATAACAATATCACGCGTGAATATGTCCTTCCAATTCATAGGTACTACCAAATCTATTCACGACGGAAGTTGTATGCAAATCCCTTCCTCTAATTACACACTTTCTAAGAAACCTTTCTCAGCAAAAACGGCAAATACACGACGATGAAATTTAATAAAAGTGTCACCTATAACGATTTCATACGACATTATGGAAAAGGTTATACGTGAACGAGTAATAATGAAAGGATATGTACAACGTTCTTACCTCCTCTAACAAAGGTGACTTCATACAGTTCCATATACACCAAATATAAGCTAATAAAAGGGAAAACAAGACTTTTTTTTTTCAACATTTCACCTTTCGGCTTCGCATTTCGTTCGAACCATAAAGTACAAGCGCAGAATTTTAATAGCCTTTTTTTCTCTTTTTGAGCCAAGTAAAATATTCGATTTTGGTGTCATATTTTTTTCGTCTTCTTATCGAGATATTGGTAGAGTATAGATTATGGTATACTGCACAACCATATCGTATACAATATTATATATATATATATTTTTTTTTTTTCATGCTCATATTTCTTACTTTCTTTCTAGCATTTTTCACCGACGTACATCTATTTCATTCGAACGAGAATTTCTACAGACAAGACGGTTCAATATCTTATTTCATGGGTGACACGGTAAGCCAAATCCGATTATACTATAAAAAGGCACGAGAGAGTACAGTTGAAAATTGGAAAAAAAATTTTTTTTGAAGTCAAAATTTTGATTTGGAATTCTAGAAAGAAAGTGAGGGTGAGAAAATAAATATAAAGAGAGAAAAAGGCAAAGGAATACGATTTCCGCGATAAAATATTGAAGATTCTTTGAATTTCGTGTTCCACATAAGCCGATTGTAAAAAAACGTGCATGAAAATCGGAAGTAGGTTTATCAGCCTTGTAAGATTGGTGTGACTAGGGAATCAATTTCGCCTCCCTAAAGTGAGCAACGAGATGATAATAATCGTGGGTGAGTTCGATGAACTGATGAGGGTAGACTGGAGAGAAGCTTTTAAAGCAAATGGTATCGTGTAAACTATCTTTGTGTTTACTCAACCAACTGCATTAAATTTTACTTTCAAAATGAACATAATGAACGCGAGATCTTGTGATCTATGTTTAATTATCGAACCAATTATGGAAAATCGAAAAAAAATTCAAATCCTGCTTCATTTCTATAATAAAAAAATGGAGAAAATATCATTATCCTGGGTGAGAAGGAAATATTTCCTGATATTTCTAATAATTTTTCATTCACATTGTAATGTGGAACTAAGAGTTGTTTGAAATTTTTTTAAATTCTCAAGTTCGTAAAAGGTAGGTGATAATCGAAATATCACACTAGTGAAAATGATGAAAATTATTACAAGTACTTTGATTACGCTAAGAAGTGCGTGACGTCGGAACTACCAATAGATGTGGCGGTTAGTTAAGGAGAGAGGAAAAGGTATCGATGCATATTGTAATACAATGATAAGCATTATTTTGTAGAGTAAACAAACATTGTGTGGATATGGTTCATGACGCCACGCAGTTTTGACCTATGGCAATGAAACTTGGGGTAGTGTTAGAAGCTTTCATGCGCTACACATTCGTGTTAAAATTTTTGAAACTCATACGCTGGTTTCAGAGGAAGGGATTCTTAAAGTGTTGCAAACCCACAACGTTGTCATCAAGATAACTCTCGTAAATTTGAGGATTTGGCTTGAAATTTTTATGGCAGTTAGAGACTATTAGGGACTGGTTTGGTATTGAATTTGAGCGAAATCGGTGGATTGGTTTTTGAGTGGCAGCCATTATAAAATTTTGAGACTTTTAGAAAATACACACTTACCGCGGTTGATGCGCGGCAGAGATATTTTTCTATTTGAACACTCATTATAAGTACGCCTTTCTCAATTGAAGTAGTTTTTTTTTTTTTTTCTGACGGCTTTTCGTTAACACTTTCACAGTCATTTACTCACATTGTTTTGTTACAAGCGGCGAGCGTCCATAATATGAAAAGAAAAAAATTCGAAAATTCAGGACAAGGATCAAATAAATAATAAGTAAATAGCCTACTTATACGTGTGAACAAAAGTTTTGGAGAGGTAGAAATTGAAAATTGTCTACTGAAAAAAGCTCAAAGACGTAGAAAGCTAAATGCTAGGAGGTAAGTTTCTGCAGACTGCCATCACAAAATGAAATAGACACCCGATTTTTTAATGAAGGCTACAACGTGAATGCTGCGATTACGTTGTACGTCCAGCTTTCCAACGTTCTGCAATGAGTGGCGGATCCGAAACGTCATTTTTTGTGGGGGGAGGAAATGACAACAAATTCTACGGAGTTGAGCTTTTTTTTTTTTTTTTGCTCACCAACGTTCTTGACATAAAGCATATATGTATACCAAATTTCATTCCTATAGATTGAAAATTTCGACTTGTACGTTACTCAATACAAAACGAATATAAACTGACCTAGCAGACGAAATATGCATGCGATTCGGACCAACAACAATAGAGTCCTTCCTAGTGAATTCGAATATGTGTTTCAAATTTCGAAATCATTCGATAAAAATTACGCCTGGAAATGGACTCAACGCCAAAAAGGGTACAAAAAAAAACATAATTTTCAAAAATAGTGTCAAAATTTTCAGATCATGAAACGAAAAACGTACCCACTTCCATCCTTGAGTCAGAATACTAAGTAGATTTTTTTCAAAAATCTGCTTAAAAACTCTAACCCAGCAACAGCTCCATTAGAAAGAGTAGGTTTTCAAAAATTATAAAATTAAGTAGTCCCTAAAAAGTTATTAATAAATCATAATAAATATTTGTTCCGAATTATGTTCTTACTGGTCCAAAATTAGGAATTTTATAGCCAAAATAAAAACAAAAATTGTGTTACTGGATGATCCGCATCAAAACTTATAGCAAGTTATAATAAATCATAATTAATATTTGTTCCAAATTTCGTAGCTATTGGTTGAAAATTGAAAATTTTATAGCTAAAAGAAAAACGAAAATAGCCATACCGTAAGTACCGTGCGGCCGATCCAAACAAAAATTTAAAGAAAGTTATAATAAGTTATAGTGAATATATGTTTTAAATTTCGTAGCTATTGGTCAAAAATTGAAAATTTTATAGCCAAAACAAAAACGAAAATAGCCATTCCAGAAGTACCGTACGATCGATTCTCTCAATAAAATCAATAGGTCAGTTTCTTGCTTAGTACGAATGTTAGTTTCAAATTTCGTTACTTTCGGATGAAAATTGTGACCTGTACCGTAGTGACAAGAAATTGGCTTTTATAAATTTGTGTTGGAAGTTACACACAGGCTAATATTATCGTAAATCTTATCGAGAAGTTTATAGTTGTTTTCACTCTCTCACTATCACAAATTCAGTTGTTACTTGTCCTTTCATTTTCGTAGCCGTTTCTTTTATTGTACAGTGCGCGTCCATATGAAGACTATTCCAATATAAGTTTCAACCTCGTTTCATGTATTTTGTCATGGTAGCGAGCATGGTTTTTAGTTTTTTTTTCCTTTTTCTTTTAAATAAAGTGAGTCTGGTGGAATCGAAAATCAAACCCAGCTTGAAATTGTCCTTTTTTTTGTCCAAATTGTTCACTTTGTTTAATTTTTTTTGCGTACGTCTTTGAATCATGGCCATGTCATTGGAGAAAGGTGAATTCCTTATACCAAAATTTGATGGACAAGACTATCGCAAGTGGAAATACTGCTTGAATTTATTTCTTGAATCAAAAGAACTGACGTCTGTGTTTGAACCAGTGCCCAAGGAAACAGATAAACTAGCAGCATTCAAAAAAAAAAAGACTGCATGGCAAGAATGTACATTGTTCATGGGTTAAGCAAGAATCAACTAAACACTGTAATGGCAGAAACAACAGCGTATGGTATGATAACTAAACTAGATAGTATTTATGCTCGCGGTGATAGAACCTTACGCCTCTTGGCAAAAAGGAAAATGTTTGACCTAAAATACAATGAAGAAGAAGATCCTCGAGAATTTTTATTGAAATTTGACCAGTTATTAAATAATTTGGTTGGTACTGGAGCCGAGGTTGATAGAGAAGATAGATTAGAATACTTGTTGTTAGCATTACCTGAAAAATACAGCTATCTATCTGATCTAACGTATTCTATGCCTGAAGAAAATCAAAGTGTTGAATTTATTAAGGCCAAATTAATTACCGAACATGAAAAACGAAGCAGAGAGACAGCCAATAATAATGGCAACACTGATCCTGCTGCTAAAACTGAAGTGTTTGCTGTAAATAGAAGGATTGGTAGTAACTCTGGAGGAAACTGGTGCTCAAGTGGATACCAGAATTCAAGGCCAAATCATGATTCATCGTCTCAATTCTCTAAAAACAATGATCCCAATGAAAAATCAAACTTTGTTTGTCACAACTGTGGAAAGGTTGGCCATTTCCGATGTGAATGCAAAGCACCAGTAAAGAGAAATGGCTACAGACCAGATCAGTCTCAACATCGTGGGTATATTACGGAAACAAGCGAGGGAGAACCGAAATATGATGCTGTCAATATCAACGCTTTTCATACTGAGGTGTTAAATTCACAGGTGGACCAATCAACGAGTAGTGGTGAAACAAACAGTGATTTACCCATCAGTCTCATCATAGATAGTGGCACAACTGATGGAATTGTTAATAAGGAAGAATACTTTTTTGAATCTGTAAAATTAAATCCACCTGTCTCAGTAAAAGTTGGGGATGGGCATACTTTAATGTCTAATACTATTGGTAATATTCATTTTGTAAACTTTATAAATGGTGTACGTAAGGAAGTTTTAATTAAGAATGTTTACTTGGTACCTGAAATGGAAAGAAACCTAGCTAGTATTTCTCGAATTGATAAAGCAGGTTATTCAGTTCTTTTTCAGGGTGGTTCAGCCACAATAAAGAATACTCATTTCGAAACTATCGGTATAGGAAATCTAAATCAACGTTTGTACGAATGGAAGGGCTATGTAATATGTACACATAGGGCTATGTCTGTTTCTAGTTTTTCCAGGTTGTCATTGAAGGAAAAATGGCATCGAATGTTGGCTCACGTAAATTTCAACGATCTAGCTATATTGTGTAGGAATAACTTAGCAGATGGTTTGCCAAACAATATTGACCTGGAACCAATGAAATGCGAACTCTGTATGGAATGTAAGATGGCCAATGTAAAGTTCAACAATAATCGGACTCGTGCATCCGAGATTTTGGAAATTGTTCACACTGATGTGAACATTGTAAGTAACCCACCTGGTTTTAATCGAGAAAAATTGTTTGTGTCTTTTGTTGATGATTTCAGCAAGCTAGCAATGGTGTATTGCCTGGAATCAAAAGACATGGTCGGTGAAAAATTAAAGGAATATGTAAATCTCATGTCAAACTTGACTGAAAAAAATGTGAAAATAATTCGCAGCAACCAGGGTAAGGAGTATATGAATAAAGATGTTTTTAGTTTTTGCAGGAATAAAGGTATTAAACTGGATACAAGCCCTGTGTACACTCATGAATTGAATGGAGTGGCAGAAAGATACAATAGAACGATAATGAATCAAGCACGTTGTTTGCTAAAAGAAGCTGGATTGGATAAAAAGTACTGGCCGGAATGTGTAAAAACAGCAGCATATTTGGGAAACAGATTGTTAGCCAATACTGTCATTAGGAAAACACCATACGAAGTATTTTTTGGTAAAAAACCTAATGTTTCTAATCTACGTTTATATGGGTCGAATGTGTTTGTAAGAATTCCAGATGTTTGACGACATACAAAGTGGGATGATAAAAGTACAAAAGGGAAATTGGTTGGATACACGAATAAAGGATATCGTGTCTTGGTTAATGGAGAAGTAATTTTTACACGTCATGTTGAATTTATGGAGGAAACAGTAC
Organism: Ericerus pela; assembly: GCA_011428145.1. NCBI lineage: Eukaryota > Metazoa > Arthropoda > Insecta > Hemiptera > Coccidae > Ericerus > Ericerus pela. The sequence continues at coordinate 864,107 of WOFM01000339.1, forward strand.
CAGCCATATCAATAGGGGAAACACCACCAAAAAGTGACCCAAATGCTGCAATAACAGATATGGAAACAGTCAAGGGAACAGACTCCAGTAATCAACAGTCAGAAAGGCCAACACGACAAAAGAAACTACCAAGTAAATATGACGACTTCATTATATTTGCAAATCTTGTGTCATCTGTTGTAGCTCCACTAAATTACGAAGAAGCTGTGACAAGTGAAAACTCAAATCTCTGGCATAAGGCCATGGCTGCGGAAATGGAGAGTCTGAGGAAAAACCAAACATGGAAACTAGTTGATCGTCCAACTGACAAAAACGTAATTCAGGTAAAATGGGTGTATAAGGTAAAGGAAAATAATACTTGCAAAGCTCGTGTGGTTGCGTTAGGTTACCAACAACTACCTGATCAAGAGGAAGAAAATATTGCTACACTTAGAATGCTACTATCCTGTGCCTGTCAATTCAAATGGTACATACACCAGATGGACGTACAAACTGCTTTCCTACATGGGGAAATACAGGGCGAGGTGTATGTGGAGCAGCCAAAAGGTTTTCAAAACAACCCAAATAAAGTATGCAAGCTGCAGCGGTCTTTATATGGCCTTCGTGGGTCACCAAGAGCCTGGTACAACTGCTTCGATGTTTTCATGAAAGAGACTAGTTTCATACGCTCAAATACGGAGAACTGCCTGTATATAAAAGAGGTCGAGAAAGGTATATTCGTTTACTTACTCATTTATGTAGATGACTTGTTGTTGTTTTGCTCTGTTGAAAGCCAGATTATCAAAGTTAAGGAACAACTTAGAAAAAGATTTGAAATGAAAGATATGGGAAAAGTAAGCAGTTATTTGGGCATCAACATACAGTATTCCATGGAAAATGGCACTATGAATCTCAGCCAAGAGAAATAAATCGATTCCTTGGTGCAAAAACATCAACTCGAATATGCTCGTCCATTCAAAACACCAATGGAGAGTAACTTACAGTTAATCCCTGCAGAAAGGTCGGATGAAAATCTAAAGTATAAAAACTTAATTGGCTCTTTATTGTATATCAGTGCCTGTACTAGATCTGATATATCGTATTCCGTATCATATTTGTCTCGTTTTCAATCTTCCTTTTCAGAAACTCACTTCAAGTATGCACTCAGGGTTCTAAGTTATCTTAAGTACACAAAAAATCTGAGTTTATGTTATAGTTCCAATTCAGGATGCACCATAGATATCTGGACGGATGCAGATTGGGCATCTGATGCTAATGACCGTAAATCTACTTCGGGCATACTGATTCGTGTTTTTGGCAATCCTGTTCTATGGATTTCCAGGAAACAAAAATGTGTAACCAGAGCCTCAACACATGCAGAATTTGTGGCCCTTGCAGATGCTGTAGATGAGGCGTTATACCTCATGTATATTTTGGAAGAACTGCATATATCGGTTCCAAAACCCGTTTGTATTAATGAGGACAACTCAGGGGCCTTGTGCCTAGCTGAAAAAGGTAATTTTGGTAAGAACTCTAAACATATTGGTGTGGCATATCATTTTGTGCATGATTATGTAAGCCAAGGTCTATTTTGTATGAACAAAGTCAAATCCTCAAAAATGCTTGCCGATATCTTTACTAAGTCACTAGGTTCAAATCAGTTTCAGGAACTAAAAAGGCGTCTTAATCTGGTACCTCTCGAATAACCTTTTATGGTTGTCTTTCGTATGTGTTTTATTTTTATTTTTATTGTAACTTTAGCAAACTAGTCGTTTGCCTACAAAGATATTTTATTCGTCATCACTATTTAATTAGACTGAATTTCTTTATTATTGTTGTACCTTATGTTAAGTAGTATGTTTTACCATATTTGTTTGTGATTCGTAATTTTATAATTGTAAACTATAATTTATATTTTCCTCCTAAGTCTAATTTTTTTTATAATTATAAAATTAAGGAGTGTTGGAAGTTACACACAGGCTAATATTATCGTAAATCTTATCGAGAAGTTTATAGTTGTTTTCACTCTCTCACTATCACAAATTCAGTTGTTACTTGTCCTTTCATTTTCGTAGCCGGTTCTTTTATTGTACAGTGCGCGTCCATATGAAGACTATTCCAATATAAGTTTCAACCTCGTTTCGTGTATTTTGTCAATTTGCTTGTGTCTTGAAACGAAAATTGTACCCACCCTCACCACCAGTAATAGTGGACAGGATAAGGGGCTGAAAAGGATTGGTGATTCGTGATTGGAATCATTTATTTATAAACAGCGGAGCAACGAATTACGAATCCCATTCCTTCAGTCAGGAAATTCCCGAGAAATTCCCGTTAATCTGGTAATTGTTGGAAAAAAAATTCCTGAATTTTAGCCTTTTAAAATTGTTTAGTTTTTTCAGAAAACTTTTAGTTTTCACTTTCCTAAAAAAAATAGTTTTTTATCAAAAATTACTGGAATGTTCGGAACTTTTTTCTCATATCAAAGTCAAAGAAGATTATTTAACGTTTGAGACTGAGGATTGGTGATTCGTGAAAAATTATTCGTGCGAATCACTTTCAATCTCTATACTGAAAGTATTTGTGATTCGAATCACTTTGCTTTAAAGGATTCCTGATTTATGATTCGAATCACGTTGCTATAAAGCATTCATGATTCGTGGTTCGGATCATTTTTTTGAGAAATCTGCCCACTCTTGCTCCTACTTTATTCCACGACACCTAGATTAATAAGCGGATTTTAAATAGAAAACGTACTTAAAAATCATTTGCAATGTATCCTCAACTGTGCAAGAAATGCAAATCATGTAAATTTTATTCACTAAAACGTTATGAAAGAAAAAGTTGGAAGAACAAAAATACGAGCCAAGCGGATCACAAAATTTGTATCAATTTTGAAATTTATAGAAAATTAATGTATAGCAATTAGTTGGGATCCCACTCTTTTTCAGTCGTTTAAGTTTCCAAAAAAAAAAAAAAAAAAAATGATTTGTTCTTTCATGTACACTTGACGTCAATATTACAGAAAAGTACAAACCTGATTTAGCAAAAAGTGGTTGCTCCTTCCCACCATAGTCTTTTCCTGAACAAACCGAATATTTCGTAATTTTTAAGTCGCAAAATCTTCTTCTTTTCTACTGAACTTACATTTGTCAAGAACAAAACAAAAAAACAAAAAAAAAAAAAACAAAACATATCTTTTCTTCTGATAAAAGCCATTCATAATCATTACCTTGGATTGAAATAACAGATTTTCCAGTGAACAGAAAATAAGGGGGTGAAAAAACCTTCAACTTGTACCATAAATAATCTTTGATTACGACATTTCGTTTAAAAATACACTTTCTTTGGGGGATAGAGGGCAAATGTATTTAAACTTCGCCGGTATTTCTCACATCCTCATTCTATTTCCGGCATCACATAAATTTTGACGACAAATAAAATCCACAGACTTTACCACCCGCTTTGGTTTTCTATCCCCCAATACACTTTATTCGCCTTTACGCTTTTTTTTTTTTTTTTTTTTTTTTTTACTAAATAAAAGAAACACTAGTCTCACACATACACACATACAATAACTTTAACGCTGTAAAAGTTGACAAATAAATTTTATAAGGAATTTTATTCAAAAGTTTTTCGAAGAACTTTTGTAAGAAAAAGGTTTTCGTTCGAATTTGAAACCCTTTTACGAAATGCCGCCGTTTTAGTCGTCGTATTTCTTTTCTGCGATTTTCTTACTTTTTTGTTATTCCCTTTCGCATTTTTTTCACTACTACTCCACTAGGTATGAAAATGAATAAGTACATCGAACAGATTTTGAAACGATCTGTGAATACGTACAGGGGTGTTTATATAGAATAGGCTAATGGTTTTTAAATAGGTTTTCTACGAACATCTACTCATTAACTTTGTGCTCATGGAAGGATCCAAGGGATGGGAGTAAGTACGTTTTTCGTTTCATGACTAAAAGAAAATTTTGGTCCCAGTTTTGAAAATTCATATGTATATATACGTGTGCTTGGATGTATGGATGTACAATTCTTGTTACCGTAATATAGGACGTAATTTTTGTTCGATAGTCACAAAATTTGGACCAAACATTAGCACTAAATTAAGGACAAGACCATTCAAATTTGATGTTGATTGGTTTCATGGTACGTCTGATAGGTGCCATTATGTTGAATATTTGTATGTAAAACAATACTTTCTATCACTCAAAAATTTAATTTAATTTATTCGAAGCTGTTTCCTGCCATAGTCAAATTGGGCTTGTCAAGATGTGAGGAACCAAGAATATCGCTAAACTTGTGATGTATAAAAAAAAAACAACAGTAACCGAATTGCAAGCGAAACGATAACACAACCTTTGCACAGTATTTGTTTTCAACAATGGATTGAGTAAAGTCTAATAAAGCGCCGATTGGCAATTACTGGAATGATATTAGACATCTTTACGTTGCATATATCAGGTTTAAATATCTACACTATATTTGAAAATGGATACTTTTTAATTGAATGCAGGCGCATTGAGCTACTGAAGGACTAAATTCAAATTAACCAACACTTTAAAGCTGAATAATTTTGCAATAGTAATTATATAGGCACAGAAAAATTTTGATGTAACCACTGTGATAAACGTATATTTTAAATTTCTTTTTGAAATTAGGCTAAACTACTCGAAAAAAGTAAACTTACAGTAACGTTATGAGCTATCAGTCCATCGATTCCAACTCCAGGTGGTAGTGACTTAAACTCGCGTATCCAAAATGCTTTGGTAACTGGTGGGTTCGCGCAAAATTCCAGCGAAAAGGTCACTCTTTGACTTACGACCGCAGTAATCGTCTTGTTGGCAGGATACACAATTGGACTTCCTGTAGACAAAAATAAATAAAAACCACAAACTGAAATTATAATATGCTTACGTATTGAAAATCATGTTCCAAATCAATAAATTCAGTTAACATTGGTTAGTGATTATATAAATTTCGAATGATTTGACAATTTCAAGATCACGAAGATTTTGTACTTTTATTTTTTTTCTGTAATACTCAATTTCACTTATGCTGGAGGTAGAATAGCTAGAGATAGCCGGAAATTTCAGGGAAGATCAAAATACTTTATTTCTTGTATTTCGAAAGGTTTCTAAAGATATTCGAAATATGTGCACCAAACCCAAAATATATTAACTTGCATTAAACTGTAAATAAAATAATAAGAGGGAAATTTCCCAACGAAATAAACTCAGTTTAGAACGTAGGTACTCGACAGGCGATGGGGTAAAATCCAGGGGGAAATGGAAAAATCCCCCAAAAATGACAAAAAGAAATAAAAATTTACGACAAAAAAAAAAAAAAACGAAAGTACAACCACAAAATCAAGAAATCAAGATAAAAACATTCAAACATTTGTTAAATTGGAAAGAAAAATTCTACTCTGTAAAATTTTTTCAGTATAGATTATAGGTAAGAGCTGCACGAGATTTTAATTTTTCACAAATGCATTTGAGACAGATTTTCAAATCAAGATTAATTTATTAATTGTATCGGTATTAGGAATTGTCTGATACAAGCGTTAAGTATAAGCAAGGCCAAGGTCAAGACATCAGAATTTTGGTTCTCCGTTTTGCTTGCAAGATTTTTACTATAATCGATGGCTAAATTGAATTCAACTTAGCAATCATGTCCTTCTGTGGTATACCAACCAGGGTAGGTACACGTCACAAGAAGACATGATTAGCTACACAGTCATTTCCACTCATTTTCTTCATATTTCCCTGTAATCTTGAAAAACCTGTGTTTTAGAATAATCTGAGTCCAATTAACCAAAAAGATTTAGACAAAGACAAACAAAATCTCAGGCCGATAGCTTTTTAGAGTCACATACAATTTAGATTTGTACTCCTGGGTATTTTATTTTTGATTTGACTTGGATAGTTTGAGACTGAAAAACAGATTTCCGTAATATATTGCATTTCCAAAACATAATATGTTATAAATCAAGACATTGTAGAATTTTTTACTATAGTAGCCTACATACAACCGCCTAATCAGACATGTTCATCACAAAAGTAGACAACACAAATTGATAAATCGAAACCAGTGAATTAAATAAAATACAAATCATAACCTACTAGTATAGAATATCAGCTAAATCCATACTAGGATAAATAATACCAATGTTCAGATGAACATAATATAAAAAAAAAAACAAAATGCAAAGAACCAAAATTATTAAAGAAACAGGTATCTACTCATACCAGTAGGCCTAAAAGAAGAAAAACAGAGAAAGGTCTCAATCACTAATTTCAGTAAGCTGAAATTTAGTTGATTGTGAAGGTTTTTGATTGCCCCGTATTTTTCACTCATCAATGGAACCAGTCCAAGAGAAGGGAGAAAAACACAGGGTAATCGTAGAGCTGCGTGAAATCAGATGAAAACTAGACAAACCAGAATTCTTGTTTTCTACAAGGTAAAATCACACGTATACCTCACTTCTGAAATTGCCTATATACGAATTTCGCTTTATTGCAAACATCAATAAACGATAACATTGAAAAAAAGAAGAACATGAAACACCACATATTGTAAATTATATAAGTAGAAAGATTGTGAACATAATACAGATTCTTCATACTTTTTGTCAACTTTTGAATTTGTTTTTGGTGTTGCACAATCGAATCTTCGTTCCACATAGTAGTCTTGGTCAAACTACCGATGACGTGAAATTGATCTTGGCCTTAGTCTTGCACGGCGTGTCAAACAAAGATAAATTTTGATTATCATCAGTGGATGTAATTTCGGTTTTCGAAACAAAATATGTACTAACACTATGCACAAAAAATCCAGAACCGACGAGTAAAAATTGACCTAAAACTTTACCCATCCATTTCAAATTACGTTAAAAATGACTTTGTCCCCATCACTCGTCCCCAACACCGAGTGAATCTTTTACGAAACTGGAAAATTTCCATTTTCTCACCTTAACTGGCGTCAATTCCTTCTTTCACTCTTGTACCCTGCCAAAAAGTTATAATGAACTTACGAAACATGAAAAACGATCGAATCTTGTTAAATTTATTATGCTGAGCGATGACATTGCGATAGTGCAGAGTAGAAAAAAAATGGTTTCTTTTTTTGTTTAGTTAAAATGAAAGCGAAAAAAAAAGAAGAAGAAAGAAAATACGAAAGAAAATAAGGGGGAAAAAACGATAAGGAGAGGAAAGCGTTTGAAAAAACGGGTGTAAAAGAAATGAATAGCTCAACCGAGCGAATAATTTAATTAGAAACGTTCTGCGCGAATTCACAAAGGATATTGAAAGGAAATTAAAGGAGAATTAGCGCTAGCATTATTAATGCCGTGGTTTCAGAAAACCGTCACTGTTGCGGGGGAAAGTTCAATTTTCCTTTTCCATCTATACCCTGTTCCACTCAAAGCCTCGTACCCCTCTTTTTCTCTCACTCTGTCTGGTACTTTTAGGCGGAGTTTTCCCTACGGTGCGAGAGCGAAATTTTGTCGAAATAAAATGAATGGAAAACAAAAAATCAAAAAAAAAAAAAAAAAAAAATCCCCCAAAAAAAGAAGAAAAAGAAACAAAAGTTGACGCACTCTGATAAATTGTCTGCATGCGAATGACAATGGAGCTTTTCTCGTCTAATACCTCAATAATCCTGGTAAATATATTAACAGCGATAATGCGCCCTGTACTTACCCCCATTCCAGCCAACTAACCGTTCATCGTCAAGGCCACGTAATGCGTTCCTTTCCTTTCCTGCCCATCTATTCCCATCCTCCACATTAAACTTGTGGGTGTACTGACGTGCATAAACAGAAACCAAAAACACGGCAATTAAAACGGTCGGTTTATTTTGAGACATTTGCGACAAGCAAAGAACATGGCATTTTCGACTGCAGTGGTTGCACACTCGAACACAAGAATTACAAACATAGATTAAATCGTATCTTGTCACTGAATGACATTAACATCTTTCGAGATTTATTAATATGTTTAAAGCATAGTTGCATAGCTGACAATAAGGGGGTGGGGAGGAAAATTTGTTTCTTCAACATGGTGATTTTAAAAATCAACAAGAAAAAAAAATCATCAAATAATTTTTGATATGTGTCACAAGGTTATTTAGGTGGTAGGGCAGAGTTTACCGACTTTTTCAGAAGAAAAGAGTACCCGATGAAATTAACAAACAAAAAAAAAAAAAAAACAAAAAACACTTACGGAGCCATACTTCGCTGGAAAATCCAGTTTTCAATTTTCATCTACAATATTAAAAAAAAACAAAAACCTAAATTAATGCAATACAGAAAAGATGCTCGTAATATCTTGCACCTTAAATAAGAAAAAACTCTAGCCCAGCAATGCTTCGCTAGAAAACCTAGTTCTCAGATGGAGATGAGATGTAAATGTAGATGTAGATGGAAATGGAAAGAGAGAGTGAGAGACAACTTACTTGAAAAAATTGCAAAACAATATCGATATTTCATTGCTAGTTTCAGGTTAAGAAATTACAAAAATCTATGATAGTTATCCATATCTTTAACAAAAAAATCAACCTACGGATGTTTTATTGATAAAAACAATTTTTTCAGAGATTTTTTGTTTCCATTTTTCTCAAGAATTACTAAATCGATGAGCACCAAACTTCCTTTAGACCTACCCCCGTGCAATAGCTATCTTTCGTAAGAATTTCAGCCCTATCTGTTCGGTAGTTTTTTCAAAACTGTGAACATAAAATTTTTTGCAGAAACTTTTCTTCTCCAGTTTTCTCAGGAATTACTGAACTAATAGGAACACACTTATAAGAAACTTGCACCTGCATAATGAAAGTCTATTGTGAAAATTTCAGTCTGCTCCCTTTTATCACTTTCTCAGAATCTCAGAAAAACAACTTTTGGAGATATTTCCTTCACCTTCTTAATACAGGGCTTGCCCCTGCATCAACAGAGAGGTTGCGGACTAAAGTACATGACCCAAATTATTAGTTCACGGCACTTTAAACAAAAATATGTTGTCTGTACACACTCATGTAGACTACACGCATATACACTCACCTGTAGATGCCAAATGGGAAAGTGAGTTCATAATTAGTATGTACTTATTGATACAATGCGTGTTGCAGTCTGTATATGGTACCACAGTGCCTATGGACAGTTGCCCTCAGTATCCAGTATGCTTTGTGTATGGTTAGGCAATAAACCAGCTAGCTACCAGTACCAAGAAACAATTTGGTCACACTACATGAAAACCACAAATTGGTTCCATGAACCAAGTATAAATACAGCCACCAACAGTAAAGAGCCACACAACTTTTTAAAAATATTTTTTGTTTTAGTTTTCTCAGAAAGGTAAAAAACTTCTTTCAGATCTACTCCAATATGAGAACCATCTCTAGTAAAAATTTTAGCCTTATCCAGCTGGCAGTTTTCTCAAAACTGTGAACACAAAATTTTGGGAGATACATACTGACATGTCTGAACCTAGACAAATTTTTTTTTTTAAATTAAATAGTTTTTTTTTTCAACTGTTTTTGGCCTCCTACCATCCCAAATTATTTCCCTGCTTTTGTGAAGTCCTCCATTTTATTTCTAAATCATTCTCCTAAATAGAAGTAAACGTGTGTTTTATTGTAACCTATATTCAGTTTTTCTTGCATTTCAAGTTCATTCTTACACTGACAACAAGCTACCGATGCTACAGTTTTAATCACCATTGTCTTATCTCTTTCTGTTCTATTCCTCTTAAAATTCAATCCAACTTTTATCATCCTTTAGCCACATTAATATATATGTGAACAATTACTTCCTCTTCCTATTCTATTTTTTTTTCATTTAATTTCTACTTCTCTCTCTCTCTCCACAATGGGCCACTTCATCTAAATGACTTTTTTTTACTTTTTTTTTCTTTAACTGGTTTTTACGCATGATAAACTTCTACAGAGCCAGGCAGTCAGTAAACTTTACAATTAAATCTGTTCTCTTCATACCTGTTTTGATAACACCCGGTACTAGGTATAGCTTTACAAAGTCCCTCCTTTAGGTTCTGATGACAGTCCTCTTTAGGTTGTAAAGTCCTGAATATAGGCAAATAATATGCTCTTGGCATTTCTCTGCGGAGATTTATTTTGGATTCAATTTAATTTTAGAAGGAAACTGAAGGACCAGTAAGTTTTTTTCAATTTTATTTTAAATTAAATTGAATAGTTTATAGAAATGTTTTCAAATCATGAAGGATCAGTAGTGACGAAAAAAACTTATTATAAATTAATAGTCACCAGCCTGACAACTTTTTTTAAGAACCCATGGGTCAAATGTTTGGATTAAATCAACAGAAAAACCCCTCATCTGTAGGGGAAAGCTTACTGTGGTTTAAAATCAACTGGAAAAATGCAGGTAAGTTATTACTAGGTTTTAGGTAAAGAGTTTGTTCAAACTGACTAAATAGTGTTGACATTTCATACAATGAAATGCTAATTAATAATTTAGCTTCACTTGTAATAGTTACAAATCTTCCTTTCCATCCACTATTAAAAACCAAAAACCTTCAAATTCAAAAATTTTCGACCTTCATTTAGAACCTCAATAGTTTTTATAAATTTTTCAACATCAAATTATGACGACAGCTAAAGCTAAATGTATTTTTTCCTACTTTATTTGTTTTTAATTTTTTTTTATTACAGTTTAAGTTTTAATTTCAATAATGATACTACATTTTTATTTTTCCTGTCCATTAATCGTTTATAGAAGTATTTAGAATGAATACAAATGTGAGTTCACAGTAACTCTCTTCTTGTTATCAAGCTTGGCACTTGTATCAGTCACTGCTTTGTAAGCTTACTCTTGCTTTCATGCTTTTTGCAGCTTTAGGATTTAATGTTTGACAAATATAAGGCATAAAAATTTTCATCTTTACATGATTTTGGTAAGTTTTTACAATCAAGTTGACTTTAACTTCAACAGTTTATTTTTTCAAAAGTTTTTCTGGTTTAAATCTACAAATTCAAGTGGATTTTCATCCAAACCTGTTTCACATTTTTGGCTGCATGATGTTCTATAGTAAAGAACAAAATGACTTCATCATTTGAAATAAATTATAATAATAAATCTAAACAATATAAATGTTTTCTTCGGAGACCTCAATACATACACATATATATATATATATGGGGACAATACTCGTATGAAGTAATAGGGGCTTGCACCCCTCAACAACAGTTGCCGCCCAAAGGCTGGCAATTATTCATCTCTATGACGTTAAACCAATATACACTTGTACGTATGTATGTTTGTACCTGTACGTACGTATAGGTAAGATACATTGCACAGGCTGTGATCAATTGCCCGATAACAATTTCAGTGATGTTACAGACCAGTACAAAAAAGTTGCGGCGTTTCTCATCACCTTGACAGTGGCAAGAAATGACGCAACTGATGATATAATACCATACATATGTGTGTCTGTGTGTGTGTACCAAATCTGGTATATAAACTCTCAAAACTGGCTACAAAATTGCCAGTGTTTGCCAAGCATTTGGTTCTCCCATACTTTGATGTATGAAGTGGCAGAACACGCAATACTGTTGAAGACCTTCGATGTGTGAATATCTCTTACAACAAAGTATTCCACAGTAGTGATCTCCACATGATTTTTTGGCTATGTCGTGGGTGTCTAGGCGTGTTGCGCTAATTCTAAAACTAGGTGCAGTGCACTGGCGAGTTACTCGGTTGTAATACAAATATTTTTACAAGACCTAGACACTTTTGGCTATCGAAGCAGAGATCTGACTTGCTAAGTGGGAATTTAAACCCCCTTCTAAATAAATTTGGTGGAAGAGAACTAAAGGAAGTAGACCTGGAAGAACAAAGTTGCCCTCATCTGCCAACTCCTTCAGCTTTGATTAGAGACTTTGACATCTCTGATACTCTGGAGATACAAAAATGGATCAGGAGGCCAGAAGTTTTGTGTTTGGGAACTGTTGTCAACCCAAATGAGATAACAGTTTGCACACAGAGGAGTGGTTGTCATCTGAGCCAAGACTCCAACCCTCCAACTCCAAACCAACAACAGACATAGTCTGGGGAAATTTTTGCAAGTAGTACGGACTCACAAGAGATTCAGTAAAGGCAACTACCAATAACAATGCCTACAACCAATACCAGTGGTAACACATCGAACCAGACATTATCAAATAAGCCTGGAGCAGGTGGAAGTGGTCAACCACAGTTGACCCCCAAAGTGTTGGCGCAGTTATTACAATTACTGTAGACACAGGCATTTCCCCTCTGAAGACCAAAGTTCAGCCAATATTGAATTTTGCAAAACCCTCAAACGTTGCCAAACTTAGGCGTTTCTTGGGGATGGTGAATTTCTACAGACATTGCATTAAAAATGTTGCAGCTGAACAAAGTAAGCTGCTTGCATTGATTAAAACAAATAAAAAGAAAAATAAGACTCCACTTGATTGGACTGTAGAAGCTGAAAAAGCCTTTGATAATATAAAAAAAACACTGGCAAATGCAACTCTGCTCACTCACCCAGACAAAAGTCTGCCATTATGTGTCGCAACTGACGCATCTGACTTTGCTATTGGTGCAACACTGTACTAAAAGGATAATGAGAAGAAGTTACCTCTCACTTTTTTCTCCAGAAAGCTATCAAAAACAGAAAGAAACTACAGCACGTATGACAGGAAATTACTGGGAATATTTACTGCGTTGAAGCATTTCAGGCACCAATTAGAGGGTAGATGTTTCACTGTGCATACAAATCATAAACCCCTAACACATGCCTTCACACAAAAGATAGAACCAGCTTCCCTGAGAAGAGCTCGACAATTGGACTACATTGAACAATTGACTACAGACATCCAGTATATAAGTGAAGAACTCAACACTCCAGCTGATGCTCTTAGTAGGATTAAAGCCATCTTGGCACCGTCTCAATTACCTTATGCTGAAATTGCTAAAGAACAGTTAAGGGATGCAGAATTGCAAGAACTGTTGTCAAACGATGACACAGCTCTAAAATTGAGACAAAGGAAAATCCCTGGTACTAATGTTTTATTAACAAGTGGCATTAGTACAGGCAAGAATAGGCCATTCTTGCCAACAAAGTATCGCAAATTGACCTGGGGCTTTCCCAAATTACCCTCTGGCGCGTATTACACATAAATATAAAAAATATTATGACGAACTAATGTAATGAAATACAGCCGAGAAATAAAATCCAAATTGTAGAATGGGATGTTTTAGTACAGCCAGTTCAAATGAACTGAATACAGCATGTCGTACGAAACTTGAGACATTTCGATATTAGGTGTCACTGGGAGAACCATTGAAAATTATTCAGTAAGCAAAGTAACCGTGCCGCAAATCTGCATTTATATTTCAAGAGTCGATACTTACTATAAATATATTCGACTAGAAAATTATAAGTTAACCAAGCTAAAAAATGATATTACGGCAGTGTACGAAGGAGAAGCGGAGACGAATTCAAGAAATACGCTTTATGAGACAAATTTGGCAGGATGAGAAAACGATTTTTAGCCTAGAATTAACGACCGACACGTGAATATAGTATGTCAAAAGATGGTGCAAAAAAAGAAAAAAAAACAGCAAATACGCTCGCACCAAACAGGGACGAGAAACAAACTTTTAAAATCTTTATTTATATCGTTGTCGAAAAAATTATAATCTCGTGATATTTATTGAAATGGTGAAATGGATATTTTTCAAAAAAATGTTCTGTTGCCCAACTTGTTTATCGAATAAATTACGAAAAAGGATGAAGGGAATGATAGTGGATGAGTCTCAGATAAGAAGTAAAGACGAGGAAAAGAAAAAAAAAGGGCCAAAAAAAAAAACGAAAAACGAATGCTTCTGAATAGTCGAAGGATTTTCGTCCAGAAAATGACTGTATTATGCGGATATGAGGAAACGAAAGTCGTCTTTACACAAAATGGCGTCGAATTCGCATTTTTTTGTAGAACAAAATTGTACGAAAATCCACAACGAAAGAAATCGGTGGAGAGAGTGTAAAGAGTGAGAAAGAGTCTAAATCACCCAAAAAGCTTTATTTGCTTAAATATTGTACAACGTTTATTTCGAACTTTTTTTTTTTTTCATTTCCTCAACAACGTGTAAGTGATATTTTGGTACACCCATTTCTAAATTTTTGTGCACTATAAATGGTATCGAGCAGTTATGGCTTTTTAGTTTAAAATTTGAAAAAAAAGAATGGAAATCTTATCATCGTATCAATGGATAGAAAAGAGGGAAGCAAACTCAATTTGAATGGTTATTATTGGACATTGGGGACTGATGTCGGATAAAATATACTCTTGAATATTTATGATGAATGGTTGACAATAGTATATTGTGTGACAAGTGCGTAAAGTGGACAATTATTTTATCAAGTGGGAAAAGTTTGTTGACGAGCCAAAGGCGAGTGCTAAAAACTTCACACGAGGTAAAACAGCCCACTAGCACTTGTTGCACACCATACTTTTTGCAACTAATGCAACAAAAAAAAAAAAACTTATGAGGAAATGAAATTTGACAAGTTATGTGCTATCAAATATAAGAGTTTCTACGTTTAACATTAACAAACAAAAAGTTTTCCACATTTCAGAATGTAAAACAATATAAATTATAAACTCTGCGTTAATAGCTATTTAACAAAACCTTGTAATCTAGTGAATTTGGATTTTCCGAAAATGATTTAATTTTTTTTTGATTTCCCTCATTTCATGAAGTCATTGTAAGTTGCTTCATATATGTGCCTTGACTTTGCAGGTAGTAATTCTTTTACAGTATCTTGAGAAATATTTCGGATATCTTCTGGTGTTAGAATGTCATCAGATTCACTCGAAGACATAGGTAGTTTCAATTTTTAAGATCAAGTAAAGTTCTGAAAAGTCCAATATGATTATTTTTTGGCTAGGGAAGATTGAAATAGTATTGTAAGTACACAGGACATTTTAAGATTTAAAAAAAAGGTGAACAGCGACTACTGGATCTAAAATTAATTCTGATTACCTATGTACCCATAAACGGATAAAAGCTTTCAGAACATAGAATCAAAGTTATCGAATGCAATTGCGAGATAACTGTTGCTGGTAGAAAGGTGAAATTTTTGTGAGACATCTATACACTTTAATCGATGATTTGGTAGAAATTTGAACGAAATTGTACGTTTGGTTATCCATCTATCGCTGAATTTTTGTTCAGATCTTGAGTGATTTAAATGATAAGAATTGTTTAATCTAATTAGGGAATATCAGCAAAATCTTCGGGGACAAACATACAATTTTAGCGAAATTTTCATAGAATATTCAACAAAAGGAAAAAATATTATTTGTTTATTAATAGATTTCTATAAATCAGAAACTCTAATGGTAATTAACTAAGTACTAATTTGATATTAGGTCCAATACTTGTTTGAAAATTTATTGAAAATGTATTCGGTATATAATGTTTGATGTATATCGTATGTACATACTTTCAAATTAGGTTCTTCAATCCATGATGCACTGATACATACTAATTTTAATTTTCAGTCAATCCGAACCAAATACTTACAAAATTATCCTCTTTTATCAGTATCCAAAAATGAAAAATTTAGGAATGAGTGAGGGACTATTATTTCTGATTATTTGAATATTGTTGTTCATTACAAAATCAATGAAATATGCCCGTTGAAATTTGTCTGTCTGTAGGGGAATGGGTAAAATATTTTACACACTCTTGCGGATTGAAATCCTGCGCAACAGGATGTAAAGTTATCGTCGGTGAAATTTATGTTCACAGTTCAAAAATCTGTTGCTTTACGTTGGCTATACACGCATGTAAAATTTGTTCTTTTGTGCATGTGTTGTAAAAAGTAATTTTAATATAATTGTGGTGGCTACCACATGTTGGCTAAAAAGTACTGCATCTCCCTTATTCACCATCACCCGGTCATGCGTGAGTATTGTGCCATATTTTGGGTGGTGGTGAAGGAAGAAGTTTAGGTATTCAGTTGGTATGGGTTTGAATCCCCATATTGCCTGAATACCTAAAGTGATGACCTCAATGTGATCTGGGAGATGTGGAGTGGGGTCCTCTCTTGGACATGCTTGCTGTGTGGTAGTACATCACCTTACCACCACTAAACTTGATGGCGCTGTAGGTTGTGTATGTTGGAGCAGAGATGAGGGAGGGCATCTGCTGCACTCTGCTACACATGCCTATACTCGTCAACAGCACCTCCATATGGTTGTATTACACTCCACTATAACAGGGGTAGTGGTGTGGTGATTACCACACATTAGCTAAAAAGTAATGTATCTCCTATATTCACCACCACCCAGCACCATGGCTGAGTGAGTATGGTGCTATATTTTTGGTGGTGGTGAAACAGGGAGTTTAGGTATTCAGTCAGTATGGATTTGAATCCCTGTGCGGCCTGAATATCTAAAATAATAAATAAACAAATACCATTAAAACACTAGTGTACCGCACCATACAAAAATTTATTATATAAAGACGACATTAGATATTGATACTATAAGAGTGTATAAAGAAGTGAATTAACCGACTATAATAAAGTACGACGTAGACATATTATAGATGAAGCCAGTGTTGCCAACAGTTACTAAACTAATTATATAATGTTTCTAAACCACCTCCTTGGTTGAGTGATGCAGTTGGACTTGATGAGCTTCCAAAGATCCATTTTTTGAAGTCATGATTTTAGAATTTTGGTGCTGGTGTGGTAAAAGCTTTGGAGAAAACTAACACATATATATATATGCGTTAGAAAAACTCCAATTTGTCAATAATATAAAGTTTACTCCATTTTATTCTCCTTTTGACTTATAAAAAAGAAACCTACAATAAGTAAATGTAATAATAAAAATTTTTAGAAAGATACTCAGATACCTTATTCTCCAGTTTAACTCAATATAATTCCCATATATTAATTTCAAGAAAAATTATAAAGTAAGAAAAACCTCAACTCCGTTTGATTCTTCGATTTTATTATTATTTTTAATCAAAGAAAACCTGATTCCTTAGAAAAAAATTTGAGTTTTGACCAAAATATATATTTGTATAAAAATAAGAAAAAGAAATAGAATTAAGTTAGATGTCTTGAGCCGCCTTGAGCCACCATAAGATTGCTCAAGACCTCCAATAAAAGATTATTTAATATTCATTATTTCATAATAACATAAATTTCTACACTAAATAATTTTTGAAAAAGCTTTGCAAAAAAATAAGGAATATATTTTAGTGAAAGTAGCAAAGGAACGATTGTAGAAGTTATTACTTTAAAGGAACAGAACAGAATACAAATAATAATAAAATTTAATAATAATGAACGAAATTAAATTTATGACTCTAGTGTGACTAGTGTCAAAGTATAGGTCAAGTGACATCTTAAAAATTTCCTGTAAGGAAAATAAGAATACTGTTACAATTTCTCTTAGAAACAATAAGATAGGTTATTTTTTTAGTTTTTAGTACTCCAATTTTTGACAAAGTATATTTATGTATTGTCCTCCTTCTTTAAGATTTGTCTAACAAATTTTTCAAAACTCCGTATAGGTAGAGGTTCAGTGAGAATATCAACCTCCTGCTCCTCTGATTTGATTTTCTCTAAATTAACTCTTCCTTCTTGTTTGCACTCTCTCACATAATGATAGAGCATGTGAAGGTATTTAAGTTCTGGTGCTACTACCACCTGAGGTCTATCTATTGTAGATTTACTATCACAATAAATATTTGCAAAAAGGTACGAGTTTCCATGTATTTTCTTCAATATTTCTGCTGGAGTAATTAACTCTTTAGCTAATTCACTCATTGCAATGAACTCTGTTGCATATGTGGAACATGTTACACATCTTTGTTTATAACATTTCCACATTATTGTGTCTCCGAATAATTTTACAATTTGTTCAGCTGTTGATGCTCTGGTTTCAGGATAATCTCCCAGCTCACATCTGAAAATCCTTCAATACATTCACTTTCTCCAGGGTAAGTTAATCCTAAGTTCTCTGTGTATTTTAAATATATAAAAATCCTTTTAATTTCTTGTACGTTTTCCTGAGAAGGATTAGCTTGACATCTACTCAAAAGATTTACTGCCAGGGCTATATCAGGCTTTGTTCATCCAGTCAAATATAGCGCATGCCACTGCCTCTCTAAAGGGATTTTTTTTCCAATTTCATTATTCTCTGTAGTTTGTTCATAATTGTTTTCATTCCTCCATTTGACTTGTCTGATCACCATGAGTGTTTTGTATGGTTTGCATTCCTCTATATAAAATCTCCTTAAAAGTTTGTTTATGAAACACGATTGTTTCAATACCATTTTATTTGAGATTTGATCTCTTTGAATTTCAATACTTAAATATTCCTGTGGAGTGCCCATACCAAAATATTTAAATATCTTTCTTAAATTCTCTTTTAATTGTTTAATTGACTCCATACAATTACTAAATAATAATATGCCATTGACATAGGATAGTCAAATTATAAATTTGTCTCCATTTCTCTTTTTGAACAGACAAGAGTCCTTGACATCACTGAATAAGCCTAGTTTCTTCATCTCCGCAATAAATTTAATATTCCAATTTTTAGGGCTGGTTTTAAGTCCATATATGGATTTATTTAACTTACAAATTTTATTAATTCTCTTCAATATATGTATTCCAATTCCTTCGATTGTCTCCATATATATAGGGTTTGTTAATTCTCCATGTAATAAAGCTGTTTTAACATTCAACTGGCTCATCACTAAATTGTACTCGTTTACTATTGCTAGTAAATTTTGTACAGTAGCTAGTGGTATCACAGGTGCAAAAATCACTAGAAGGCTATACTCTATGTCATCTTTAAATCCTCTCCCAACTAATCTTGGTTTATAAAGAACTACTGTTGGTTCAGGTTTAATTTTAAACAACCATCTTTAATCAATTACGTTAGGTTTTCTCCCATTTTCATCAATGACTGGATGATCTACTATACTCCAAACTTCATGCTCCATTAATGAATTTATTTAATTTTGTATAGCCTTTCTCCATTCTTGGCTTGTGGATGAGTTTAACCCCTCTGAATATGTTTTAGGATCCTCATTCACTTCAGCCATGGCTAAATAAACAACTGAATTCTCTATTTCACTCCAACCTAAAATTTCAGTATTGAATGTTTCTACTTTGTGTCTTTTTGCTCCTGATAGACTTTTAAGATTTTCTTTATTTTTCTTCTTTATTTATAGATCTTTCTTCCTCTTTCTTTGAATCGGAATCGATTTTAAAGTTATTGAACCAGTCATTGTTTGTACATTCAGTTTTATCCAGTAATTAGCATTTCTCCCTATAAACTACTTTTTCATCAAAATGTACATCTCTTGATTCTATAAAAAATTTTGTAACGGTATAATTGTTACAAAAAGTACACGACACATATATTATTTTCGTATAGTGTATATTTTTTATGTGTACAAGAAAATATCAAATGTAATGTAATGTACAAGAGAAGAAATTGGTAAGTAATCAGGCTTAAGTCTAAGGGTATAGATAGATTCGAATGAATTATACATTGGTGTTGTGGGAGATATACAATGTGATTGGTTGATATAATCTACATAATTTAGAGTGAGCCAATAAAATAACATATTTATGACATAAAGTGGGTGTAGTTATAATTTTAAGAGGAATTAGGAATATTGCAGAGTTGTATTTTGTATTCATGGAATAAATGACATCATAATGTTTAGTAAGAGAATATTGTATTAGTTGGAAAAGGTGACGTCAAGATGCAGGTCTTGACAAATTTCACTGACGTCATTAAGACAGGATGTAAGAATGAGGTTATAGACAAAATGAAATAGAGGAATAATATTAATAGAATACGAAATATATGTTAAAATAGGAAATGATATGAAACTATCATTACAAATTTACTTTCCAGACAGAATAACAAATAGACCGGTAGAGTATATCAGACCATTATGATGAAGATACCTTGTCCAGAAAATTTAGTTTCTGGTTTTTTATTTACTTTGGAAAATGCTAAACATCCAAATCTCTGAAATTGACCTAAGTGACATTTAGTATTTAATAAAAATTTAATTAATGGTACACCATAATTAACTGACTTGTGGGGTGTACTGTTCTACACATATATGGCTGCTTTTACAGCCAGGTCCCACATATGCTCTTAGGTAAACTCAAATCCTCCACTGAAGCTCTAACTTTAGTTTGTAACATTCTATCAAATTTTTTTGCTATTCTACAGTGTTGGGGTGTCAGGTGGTGCTAACTGTAACTACATTTTCTCCTTATCTAAAACTTGTTTTGTATATCCTCCAGTAAACTCTGTACTTTGATCTGACCTTAAGTAGCATACCTTTGCATCACTCCCTAGCAGATTGCATCCATTTCACAAGAACACTTCCAAACAGTCTCCAACTTCAGATATATGTATTAGTGTATGAGATATCCATATAATTTTTGAAACAAGATAATCTGCTTGAAGAATGGACTTTATTATCTAATGTTTTTTCCCCATATCTTCTTCCATTTCTGTTTGTGACTTGTTCTTTTGTTCAACTACCGTCAAAAATGGAACTAGATAAAGTGATTTCTCCTTCTATCACGAATTTTTTGGACTAGCTCTAACTGTCTGAGATTGGAAGAAATCACTCAGTTTGGTACCTTGGCTTATGCAAGTCCCATAAATTTTTTTATTAATTTTATAATTTTGAACTTGTAAAATTTTTGGTTTTACATTTTCCTTGATAACTATTGAACTAATAGGAAATAAACTCCAATCAGATCTACTACTTGCTACTTTATATAACGATCACCTCTCACAAAAATTGCAGCGCTGTTCCTTTGATAGTTTTCTCTTAGAATGCCAGAAAAACCAATTTTCCGGTAATATTTTACTTTCAAGCACCAAACTTCTATCAGACTTGATCCAATATGAGGACTATCTTTCGTCAGCTTTCCCTTTTGTGGTTTTCTCAAAATCCGGAACACAAAATTTTTTCCAGTAACTTTTCCTTCTTCAGTTTTTTAGGAAAGTACAACATAAATAGGCACCTAGCTTCTACTAGACTTGCACCTACACTATATGAGGAATATCTTTGGTAAAAAATTTCAGCTTGATCCCTTTCGTTGTACCATTTTTCCAGCAATTTTTTCTTTTCATGTTTTCTTAAAAACTGCTGAACCAAAGGACCACTGTCGTGAAAATTACAGGCCGATCTATTTTATGATTTTCTCAAACCGTAAACAAAATTTGGGTGATACATATTTTATTGACGGTAATACTCCCGAAAAAAGTTTTAAGTTTCTGAGTAATGAGTAGCGCCTTATTTTAACAAAATCAATGCGTAGAAAAAAGAACATGTCAACTCATAAAAATTGGCTTTTTTATTCGAAAAATTATTTTTCTAATTGAGCAATAAATTAAAAATTTATTTGTCGATAATTCTTTTGAATAATGAATATTAAGCTTGGGAAAAATTAGAAATATAACACTTTTATCCAAAAAAGTTATAAAATAAAATTCACAAGATTCACACTTGGTAAGAACGAGAGGAGGGCATTGAAAATGAATAAAAAAATAAAAAATAAAGTGTTGCTCATTTCTCGTTTTCTTTCATTTTCAAAATTTCAAGCCAAAATCTTTCAATTTACGGGAGTTATCTTAACGACAACATGGTGGTTTTGCAAAACTTTGAGAACCCCTCCTTCCAAAACTAGTAGATGAATTTCAAAAATTTCAACACGAATGTGTATCCCATAAAAGCTTCTAATGCTACCCCGAGTTTTATTGCCAAGGGTTAAACAAAGGAGGCTCCACAGATTTCAAAAAGTGCCAAAATAAGCAAAAAGTGGAAATATATACATACATTTTGTGTACAGAAGAATTTGAGTGACCTATATATTCGTGATCTACGACTCCTCAGATTGGGGCTTTTCCACAGGTTCCGTCATTGCACTGAATGTAATAGTTGGAAAATACACTAATAGGCTACATGAATTTAATGCATATGTATAAAGTATAAGTACCTACTGGAACAGTGGCAGAATTGCGTCTGGGCGGTCACTGACGATCATTTTTTAAGATGAAACTTTGAGAAAAAGAAACTGCTGTACTAATGTGAAAGATTCATGCAGGTAGTTTAATAAAAATCTAGAACTTTAGAGTCATAACAAGCTTTTTTGGACGGAAAAATATGCAGATATAATACTAAACTTCCAAGATTTTGAATGTACATCTCGTGCAGAATGCACAACAGTCAAATTTCTAATTTTAAAACATTTCGACAGAAATAATTTTCAAGAAAAATTAAAAATAAAACTTGCCTTGGTAACGTTGCAAAATTGCAATCATATTCCCTTATTTTTTCGTATCAACCAAGCAATAACCCAGGAATTTTCATTAACTCGTATTGCACTGCTATGTACTGAGGAAAAATCAGACAGCGAACACCATTTCACAAAGAAAATGAGAGTAAACAGAGCAAAAAATAAGAAGACTATAATCATTCTTTGCGCGCCAAAAAATCGTAAATAATGCATCTGACTCGTAAAATTTTTTCAATTTTCTTCTATTATACACCGGAAACATTCCTATATTTGTGTCATTCTGAATACAGTAGCTGACAATATTTTGAATGGAATAAAAAAAGGGAGGAAAAGTGCAGACGAGGAAAAAAAGAAATCCTCAAATAATAATAATAAAAATAAAAAAAACTTGGTAAACTGGTACTAAACCGCTGATATTACAAGCGAATACCATCGTAAACAAATATGAATTGCTTTTTGCGAATAATATTTCAGTTCCCTGGAGCAT